>JAHWFP010185029.1:64914-91399 GCA_023313725.1 Lithobius niger | reverse complement strand
CACCTAATGTAAGTATTTACAATGTTTAGAAACTATTAATACCAGTACTACAAGTTTAGTTTTTATACAGAACTTTGTAGAAAGGCCTTGGCACCTGATTTTTCGGCTTCTTCCGTCTCTAAGGTGCTGAATATGTTACGACTGTAAGCACACAAGCATACAATGTGATCATTATGCGTATATGAATTTCGACCCGAGATGAGTGTAAGGAACATTTTATAGAACATTTTTAACCCAATGTGTCTTTTCGTTAAAAACGAGACATGTTTTCTTTATACTGTCAGTGTAAAGAGCTACTTACTTACTTTGGCTTCAGCACTAATCTTGGCTACAGGAAATCATCTGCAGACAGTCTCAATAGGTATACAAAAAGCGCTTTTTTTGTGGGGGTCAAGATTTTTTCAGGGTTTTGACTTCGACGGGGGGGGGGGCATCGAAAATTTTGATGGTCACATTTTCATTTTCCCCGGACTCCCCCCCCCATCCATAAATAATGACTGGTCCCTTAGATCTAAAGCGTAAAGCAGGGGGGGGGGGGTGGGCTAGTTGGCACATCATTCACCGGGCAGGTTAGCACGTACTTTTTTATTTTCTTTGTAGCACTGTGCCAACCTGTTTCAACGACAATACAAATGTAAAGTTAAATTTTATCCAATTTCTAAAAGGGTCTAAATTTTGTTTGCTACATGAATTACGTAGAACAAAGATGAGAAACTACAAAAGAAAAGCTAACAGAGAAAAAACTTCGGATATATAATGTTAAAGGTACATTCCTCCCAACGTACGGCCCCCAAGTTCTATTTGCTTACCGTTAGTCAATCCCTTGCTAAAAATCCGTTTTAAAATGTGGTTTCGTCTACAACGCCCAAGGCCAACTGAGATAGTAGCTGTGTTCCTCTCTTCAAGAACGAAGCTACTATCTCAGTTGGCCTCGTTTTACTACGCCGAGTACGGCGATCTGCGCGTGGCTGTTATAAGGCAGACGGAATGTGCCTTTACGGGCTGTGAGTGAAAAGGATCTTGTTCCAACAGCCATCCTGACGAAGAATACGTTCATTGCGTTGTATGGCATAATTATACCACGCGCCATGGCTGTTTGCTGTGACGTGCATATCACGTGACTGGGCTAGTCCAATCAGACGGCCAAACAGCCGTTGTTCTCGTTCGTCATTGGCTAACTCATGGTGACGTCACGGCAAACAGCCATTGCTCATGGTTTAGGACGGCTCACATTGTGGCCAACCTACCCCGCCATACGTGTCAATCAACACCGCTTGAGGGGGTTAGTTGACACATGCGAGAGGGGTTGGAAAAAGATCATATTGGTGCATTTCTATCTGTGATTGAACGTTGAAAAAATGTGTAGCATGTCTCGAAATTATGCACATATCTACCATCAACGTAGATTTTTAAAACTCAGACTCAGAGGGTCTCCCCTACTTTGCTGAAGACCATGCTAGGCATGGGTGGTGTTGGATACATCGTTTAAAAATTGGCGCAGTCAGGTCTGTCATTTGTACGTCCATGCCCCGTCAAATTAAGTTCCTTTGAAAACCTATTGGTCTGGTTATGCTTAGTGAACACGTATCACGTCACTTTTACTTAAGAATAATTAAACGCTAATTAACTGCTACGGTGATGTTAACTTGATAACGCTAATTTTTCTGTGTGAAAGTAGACCCTTTTCTAATGAGCAATTCCATTATTTTTAACGTGTATGATTTTAAACTCCATTTTTCTTTCAACTATCAAAAATACAAGCTTTGTTAATCATAAAGAAGTGTTCAAAAAACCAAAACTAACTATTAACTTCAGTCGTTGGTCTTTTGTAGCTCTTAGTTTTCCTGTGGCAATTAAGCCTTTTATTTGCAAACGAAGGCCGTTCACAAAATTTGCTTTAAGACTCAACATTATACACAGCAGTTTTCGAGTTGGTGTTCTAGCAGGCAGTACCAATCGTCGCAGCGTTATAGGTCGTATACTGGACTATTGTGTGCGCGGCCTATCTTGAGTCCTGGGAGTATTTTATGAGCGGTTACGTCTTCCTGGAGGGGGCGGCTTTAATCGACGGCCGCCATTGTTTTTGTAACCATCTTGAATATCAACAAGGCACTCTGCTGCCAAAAACGTACAATCGATTATCTGTGTTCGTTCTGCAGCTAACTCAAGATAGGCCGTGCACACTTTACAACGTTTGCTCATTTCCCTGGAATAGTTTTTTCTGTATTGTTGGTGGTAGTTGCTTGGGGGGGGGGGGGGGTGGAGGGGGTGGGCAGGTGACTCCACGGGCCGCACGACCAGACCGTCTCTTCTCCGTGAGGTCCATGTGTGATCCTGGCCTCGTCTGCCACCTCCTGGCAGCTGGAATTTTTGAGACGAGAAGGGCCTTGTCAAGTCGATTGTGGCATGTCAGAGATATCTTGGTTTATCCACTTGATTTTCTCCAGCTAATCGTCCCTTTCTTCGTCGTGGGGAAAATAACCAAAACCCCTAACAGCAAAACAACTCTTCGTGCTCATGTCAATTGTGGCATGTCAAAGATTTTTTTCCAGCTTATTTATCGCTCTCGTCGTCTACATTGGGGGGCCGATGACCCGGTTTTGGTGGGGCTCTTTTAAGTAAAAACAGCGACAACAACTCTTGTTGGGCCCTGTGGCGCTTTGTGCTCATGTCGATTGCGGCATGTGAATTCTTGGATTTCTTCAGCTAAATTGTCCGGTTTTGAATTCGGCTCGGCTCCATAAAAACAAAACAAAAACCTCTATTTAAACCTCTTGTTTATGAGATAGAAATTCCGTGAAGGGTTACTGTTCCTTGAAGTAAATACCTAATCTAATCTAACTCTGCCCTTATAACAGTAATAAATAAGATGGACTGAATTTACACTTTTCCTAACCTCCGAACACGTCACGTGGTTCGATTCTAGCTAATTACTCGTCGTTTCCGAAATTTCAACTTTCTGTTACCCATGGAAGAGTTAATTTTTTTGAAATTAGTCAGAAGCCCGTAGTACGCAGTAAGACGTATCTTACTAGAAAAATATCAACGTTATTGACACCTTTTTTTCCCCCATGATGGCTCACTCACACTGTCGTTGATTCTTGGCGGGCGACACACTAGCGAGTGTCTTGATTCAAGGGAAGCAAAACTATCATCTCTCATTAAACGACTGTTTAGCAATCCATGGATCCAGCAAACCCAAAACCGTTTGTGTTCGCCAGTCTGAATTTGGCTGACAGTTTGAAAAATTCTGTTAAATTTAATTTTCCCGGAACGAATGATAAAAATAGGTCTGCGTTTTTTGTCGCGCGGGGATTTAAATGGGGCTTTGGCCCATGAATTAATTAATTTAGTATTTAAAAAAAAAATGTGATCTCGATCACGACTCAACACAAAGGAGGCGTCGAAGTGGCAAAGAATCCTAACGAACTCGGGTCTACGACCTTAAAAATATAACACATTTTTTCCCGTCATTATCCTTCGTTAGCGTTAGTTTGTTTGCGACTGAAGTTGGGGTGGGGTTAGGAAGGGGGGGGGGGGGGGGCGGGGGGGGGGTGGGCGGGTGGGGGGGGGGGGAGGTTGATTCGCTTGTTTCTAACATTGCCAGCAAAAGCAAACCTGTTAATTGAGTCATTGAAAACTGTTCGAGCAGACGTAAGATGATTTGGGTGTTTCAAAACACTTCCTGATTATCCCGCCAGAGGCCGCCACCGATCGTTTGTTCACGGATACGGAAAATTTAGTAAAACTATAATGAGAAGGCGTGATAATTATGTCGGTCAAAACCTCTTCATAAATAAAGAAAAACAGCTTTTGAAAGTTTCCGTTTTATGAATTCGGGACATAAAAACGGCACTCAGTTTTCGGATTTACGCCTTTCTTTCGGCAACACTGGTTTTTAATAGCTCGCTTCTACTTAGCGCCACTCTAGACCAGAGGCCGTCGTTACAAGCTACGGGTTTAGAGTTTAAAGATCAGTGAGTGGAGCTAACAGGAAAAAAAATCGGAGAGGGCCGAATAAAGCCAGTTAGGGCGTCTGGGGGAGCGCAGTGAGATCCTCCAGTGGATTACAGGGAGGCTGAAGCATTCTACATCACAGCAGCCATACCAGACTTCGAATACTTGTTTTTACATATTCTCGAGGAATTTGTTTTTTCGTTTTGGTTCGGTTTTGCCCCATTTGTGCTCCCCCCCCCCTTCTTTCCCTATTTCACTGGTAAAGACCGAACTTATTAAAAACGTACGCGCATGGGTATCCGTACACTCCTCTTGAATTAAGGCACCTACAAAGATGAGAATACCGTCTAATGAAAGATTGTTAAATTGCGCTTCGAACTGGTCCAGTTTATTTGCTGTAACTTTATTTTTTTTACCCTCAAATACGCGAAAAACGGGGCGAGGGATAATCGTCTAACTGGAAAATCGCATAATTGGAAGAACGTATACCGTATAACAGTATAACGGAAAGCCGTCTAACAGGAAATTCCTATAATGGAAAATCGTCTAACTGGAAATTCGTATAATGGAAAATCGTCTAATGTCCCTGCCTCGCTCGTGCTGCCGCGCTCGCTGCGGCTATATATATAACATCAGAAACCGCAATTAGAAGTTTTTCCAGTTAGATGTTTATCCATTATACGATTATCATTATACTATATTCCATTTAGATGATTATCCATTATACGATATTCCATTTAGACGATTTTCTAGTTAGACGTTCGTCCGACGCCCCGCGAAAAACTGCTACAAAAACTTTCAAGTTCCATCAGGCAAACTAATGAGACAGAAATCAACTATAAACTACGCGAAACGTGGATCGTTGCCAATACGGTGAGTGAAGCGAACGATATGACTAGATAATCGTTTGAACGGTAATTGCAATTTTCACCGTTAACCATTAACGGTTCTCATGTAAATCGCTAATGAGGGCCGAACAAAGTACCAAGTGTAATGGTTTCAAATAACCCAGAATACCAGTTTTGATATTCAACCTTAACAAAAATTTCGACAAATAGCATAATTGCTAGAAGGGCTGTTGCATAAAAAACAAAAAAACAAACAATATGATCTAGTGCGCAAGGGTGGTGTTTGATGCACCATTGGCAACATGGGGAGGGTTTGCTGTCTCATGTGTTTGTCGCCAAAGCCGTGTATCCTGTCTGTCTTTTTGCGCACACTGGCTAAAAACATTGAATTTCGTTTACTTCTCTCACTCAATCAGCGCGCTCACACATCGTTGAAACAATTATTTTTCGCTGGCTACGCCGAAGTCGGTGTATGCCGTCTGTGTTTTTTCCGCGTTTTGAATATTTAACCGAGTTTCGCTAATCCTGTAATTTTAATCGTCCAGCGGTTTATGCATCGTTTACACATTATTTTTCTCTGGCTAATCAAGACACACGCTAGTGTGTCGCCCGCCAAGATGATAAACGATAACACCTACCCGATAAAATATATTTGAGCATGGCGACGACTAGACACGTTGTGTCTTTACAGCTAAAAGTAGTTTGGCTGTTTTCATGCATGTGAGGATAAAGAACAATGCGACAGAAAGGGTTGGAACTTGTTTGATCGGGAGACTTTGGTCGCCTGACAAAATAAAAGCCACTGTTAGGGACACAGCTTAACGTTTTCTTGTAAGCGGCTACAGCGACTGCCTAGTCGTACCGGTCATCTGGTCAGTTCCTCTACTTCCAGTGTTGAGGCGCATACCTCTATCATGCACTACAACAACTATCTCTATTATACTAATCTAAAAGCAGTAGCCATCACAATTGTCGGTTAAAAATGTGTTAGCTTTTAGGCCTATTTTACATTTTAGGCGTAATTGTCAGCTTTTAGGCCTAATTTTAACCAGCAGTTTTAATTTGGTAAGTAGCAGCTAACACAGAATATGGATTGCGTAATTGCAGGCACACAGTTACAGTGTTACAACGTAACGTTCAACGTAGCCTAAAGGCCTCTCCAGACAAAAGAAAATTTCGTGCGAAGCAATGCGTGACTGCGTACCTACAAGGTCAAAATTGCTGCAATCGTATCGTTGGTGTTGCGTTAAGGACCAATATTGAAGTCTTTTTTAAACCATACTGCGACTCCGTGCAGCCGCAAGCTGCCAGTCTGGTTAGGGCTTTATGGAGAATTGGTTCGACGTAAGCCTATTCATTCACGCAACAATGCGACGAGACTATTTTAAACGAAGCCAAAATCCATTTGTTTTTATTGAGTGTTACCTTAGGATTTTAATTCGACGATCAAATGTTATTATTTAATTTAGTTACGTCGAAGAATTCTATTAGCTATAAGGAGGTAACGATGTTTTAGTTTGCCATGTTATTTAACTAACTTCTCACACTGAATCTAACGTTGAAAACAATGGTCGTCAATATCTGGTACCATTGCGAAGTTGAAAAAAGCGACGGACGGACAGACAAAGTCGTTGCGATAGTCTTCTCAGCCGGTACGGCTGTATAGAAGACTAAAGACGACGTGAATAACGTTGATATTTGCCTAATTACTAACTACTATTAACGCCATTTCTTGTATTACGAAAATAAATTCTTCCATGCGGTGAATAAGCCAGTTATTAGCTCATTTTACAGATATTACTCTGGAGATGTGCCCTTTTCATAAGGCCCCTTCTAATTGGTCAAGTGGTTCAGGGGTTAGGGACCGTTAAACGACCAAATTGATAGTTTTACAATGTTTTAAACATTGTTACTATGCAACAATGCCAAACTGAACATTAAATAAATCCGTGCGTTTACTGCAGTACTGATAACAAATTAATCATCTTGAAATTGTGACGAAATACCCCGCCCCCCCCCCCCCAAAAAAAAAGAAAGAAACGGACCAGAAAGCTAGATTGGTCTTTCCATCTCTTAATTGATAAGAACAAAAAATGGATTTCATCAATTTGGAGCAAAAAGACCTGATATCTACCCCAAAACAAAACTTGTTAAGGATTCCCGCCAAGCTTTCCGGCAGTGTGAAGTCGCGATATCAAACGCCAAGCTCTTTCGCCAAGCTAATCCCACCGACTAAGACTTCAAACGTTAAATGGTAAAATTGAAAATTGCGCAGTATGCAATTTTCATTTATTTCATTTAATCTTCGAACTATTACTCAGTGGGATTAGCTTGGCGAAAGTGCTTAGCGTTTGATATCACGACTTCACACGGCCGAAAAGTTTGTTGGGAATCCTTAGCAAGTTTTGTTTTGGGGTAGATAATATTACTTCTTTGAATGGTGTGATTTTTCTAAATTAAGTTTCATTGTTTGCAGAGATCATATTGTTGCCGACCACTTTGCAACAGGTATGACACTCTAACAGGTAGCATGTGGCATCGATCTGTCTCCCTCCTCCTCCCCTAGCCAAGAGCCGCTGTTTGCCACTGACGAACGAGAACAGCGGATCTTTGGCCGCCTGATTGGACTAGCCCAATCACGTGATACGCACGTCACGGCAAACAGAACGGTACTCAGGTTTAGTAAGTTCTGTCTTGTTAAGATGGACTTCTTGCCGCTTGACTTATGACTTTCTTGTGTTATTTGTAATGTGTTTTTACTTTAGATACTATTGCTAATGGCGCTGAGCAGAGCAGAAACGTCCGAGTTTTAATGTAAGTTTTATCGTTTCTGTTAGATGACGTTTGGTTTTTTTGGACGTAGCGTCGATACTGCATGCCGATACTGATATTGATTGTATTTTGGTCTAGCGCAATACTGTAATACCTTCAAAAACTAGAATTCTTTCCATAACTTTGAAGCCAAACGAGACAAAGACACACGGTTTGATGAATTTTAAAGGAAAGTCGAGCAGCATCTCGTCCTGGCTATACCTTCTAAACCTAGACCTAACGCATAGGTGTGCGCCGCCATGCCACGTCATCCTGCAGCCGCCAGCCAAATCTCACTTCAGCCACCATTATTGAAATTCACCGTAGCCCTCCCCGCTCCAGATATCTGCCGCGCTGATTTACGCTGCCTTCCCGTGAAAAACTTGATCTTCACTGCCGTTAAAAAATAATTCACAGCACGCACCTGTGATCTGAAGGCCATATTTCTTGAAGTAATAATGTATATACTAGTTATTGGTGAGAAACTCACAGTTACCGAGTATTATACCACGGCTGCAATGATTGGCCGGAGAGTGGGCAATCCATCGAGCGTATAAGCAATGGTATAATTATCGGTAACCATGACTTTCTCACCAACAACTAATTTATACCACGGTTGGGACGTCAAGCTAAGTCGTATTTAATTCAAACATTTTGTGATATTTATTTTGTGTTTGTCAAAATTATTTCAAGAAATAACGATAATCAGAATATCGATACGAATGAAGGTAGTTCATTTTAGTTTGTGGAGGGAGAGGTGGGGGATAGACGGACGCGTCCTTTGGCGGATAAGCTCTAGTTTGTGGATGGGGATGCGTGGGAGCTAGCCGGAATGCGTCCTATGGCTGGTATAAGCTCAAATTTTTGGAGCAGAATGTTGGGAGTGAATAAACTTCGTTGAGTGAGGCAGCAGGGATAGGATTCCATGCGGGACTGTCCGTCAAGGTAAATAAATCTTTTTTTACTTTTGTAGTTTGAGACCTGTTTCAAAAAATACGGTAACAGGTATATCGTTATGAATGAAGGTCATTACATTTTAGTTTGTGAGTGGCCTAACCCTTCCCTATGCATTTTCCGCAGTTTGGCGAATTAATTTTTTATATTATTATTATTAAGGCGCAGCCATCTGTGATACGTTCGCTTTGAGATTATGGGATGGCAGCCCCGTAAAGATTAACATGATGAGCAAATTTGGTTGCACTAGCTGAAAAATGTTTAAGAAACTTGAGTCCGAAGAGTAGGGTTAAACACTCACAGCTGCAGTTAAACTATGGTATACTGTTTGCAAAATTTATCGTAGGACCGGCAAAAGTTTAAACAAAGTTTCCAATAGCTGTTCGATTTTATAAATTGATGTCTGCATCGTTTTTAAGATATCCAGCGTTTTCACATTTGTGGAAACCTGCCTGTAATATTAGATGTTTGGTTTCGTCACACACCACAGCAGTGATGACGAATTATACTCTGTGTATCTAACGAATCTCACTCAAGAGAGAACCTATACCACGCGCAATGGCTGTTTGCTGTGACGTGCACATCACGTGATTGGGCTAGTCCAATCAGATGGCCAAACAGCCGTGTTCTCGTTCGTCATTGGCTAACTCATGGTGACGTCACAGCAAACAGCCATTGCGCATGGTATAGGTGAGAACAGTGGGCCCCTGGGGCCGGAAAAAAAATCCCTGGAAAAAAATCCCCGGAAAATAAATCCCGGTAAAATAGTCCCCCGGAAAAAAGATCCCGTGGAAAAATAATCCCCTGGAAAATAAATCCACGGTATAAAAATCCCAGTAAAATAGTCCCCGGAAAATAAATCCCCAAAATGTGAAAAAAATCCAAAATTGTTAGCTAATTCTATTTATTAAAGAGGCATTCATACTTGAAAGAATATGAGACTGTTTCTGATATTAACAGGAATATTTGGTAAAATAAGATTTTGGTGATGTTAAATCAACTGGCTTGGAGCCAGAGGAACGAAATGTGTGGCTCTCAGACGGCCTTGTGCAAACCGTGGAATACAAAGCGAGTATCATAACATGGTTAGGCCATGTGCTTCAGACGTGTGTGGAATTTAGTTGTTCCTGGTGTTAAATACATAGCTGCAGCGAGTGTGGCAGCGTAAGCAAGGCAGACACAATTCATAGCCAATCAAAGAAGTTATCATATTTATAGATAGTTTCTGTTTGACGTTCCTCTTTTTACCCTTCATACGCGACTTACTTCAGCATTCTCATCAACAGTTATGCTACTGTGTACAATTACACACATTCGATGACGAGTTTGATTTTTTTTTATTACATTTTAATTCTCAGATCTTGTATAGCATTATCTTATTAGACTCTCGTGATTTTTTTTCTGGGGTTTTTTTTTCTACGGGATCGTTTTTCCAGGGATTTTTATTCCGAGGATTTTTTTTCCGTGGGATCTTTTTCCGGGGACTATTTTAGCGGGATTTTCTTTACGGGTTTTTTTTTTTAAGGGATTTTTTTCCGGGACTCGTGGGCCCCATGAGCACCACCACGTTTCGTCTGTTTTTAAGATTGTTGTGTTAATCTGAAATTGCTGTACACAGGACGTTACCATAATTTTGTAAGTAAAATAAATAAATAAGTCGATTGTATATAGGATTGGTCTCTCGCGAATCTTATTTAGACGAGAACAGGAAGTTAGCTGGCGCCATGCTGGCATTACCGGGGTCGCCCAAGCCCCGGAAGGAGAGTTAATTACGAAGTGAAGGCTTGGAATTCGTTGTTTCTAGTACAGTAGCGAATCCCTGATGTAAGCCTTGTAATGCCTGAGTAGCGCCAGCTAATCTCCTGTTTTCTCGCCTGAACGAGATTTGTGAACAAACTGTCCAAGCAGTTGCCATGGTAATGCTTCCAAAGGAGTTACAGCTCCATTACAAATGCCCAATACTGGTGACTCATTCTACGTAAGTCCAGTCGACGAAGTGAATGAAAATATGCACCGTTTGGTCATGCAGCAGATGGAAACAAGTGTCTCAAGGTACCATCGTAAAGTCTGTATATGTACCAGCCTACTAGTGGTATTCTCAAACCCCTTTCCAATGGCATATGGGACCCCCCCCCCCCCCCCCCCCACACACACACTTGGGTGCGTCTCTGCAAAGAATCTAAGTAACACAAATAAAACAAACGTATAAACTTCACTATTCAGCCTTGGGTACCACCTGAAAGATAGTAAGGCCCAGCACCAGATCAAGAGATTGAGGGGGGGGGGGATTGAGGCTTAATGGCGCGTCGCCAGCTTGGTCATAAGCGCCAACCTCAGTCACAGAGATTGAGTCAACACAACACTGGAAGAATTATTTGCTTCCTCTAAAGTTTTATTTTAGCGTATTCCAGCATTGTAATATTTACTTTTTTCTCACGGCTCAACTCTACAACATGTCAATCAACCATACCGCTGACTCTACAGCGAACAACACAGTCGAATCACCCTGCGACCGGGCGGCCAAAGATCCGCTGTTCTCGTTCGTCAGTGGCAAACAGCGGTGGCTCGTGGTATAGGAAGTGTTAAAAACAGACAGAACCGTAAAAAATTAAAATGTTAAAACTAGAAGAGACGTCGATGTGTGTTTGTGGCTAGCACCACGCGAAGTGATAGGAGTATGGTTTAAAAATTAGTACACTATGCACACAGATGAAACGTAAAACGTTTATTGCAAGGTAACTATTACAGGTAACTATCTAGACACACACTAGTGTGTCGCCGCCAAGTAGATGATTTATTGTTGTTGGAGCTTAATTGTCAGAGTGTAATTGTTAGGGTGTAATTGTTGTCCGATGGCGGCTCATTGCGGCCTTGCCGTGCTGGAAACACCGGTTGTCGTTCAGATCACCGAAGTTAAGCAGCATGGGGCCTGATTGATATTTGGGTGCAGTACCGTAGCTGAGAATTCTGGGGCTCCCCTGCAAGAAAAAACGTGGGGCCCCTATGTTATTGCGGGGTGAATTCGGACATTTTTGGTAGTTAATGTAGGCGACATTTTTCATGAATTATACAAACAAAATTACAACATTTTTGCTCGGTATTTTTAATTCTGCTTTTTTTTCCCCTTGGGAGTGAGGAGAGAGTAAAGGTAAATTTTTGCTTGGCGTGCATTATTTTAAATTAGAGTTGCTTCAACACATTTTAAATCAGAGGACTAACGCATGAATTGTAAATTGCAAATTGCATGAAATGCAAAAGAAAAAAACAAAACAAAAACACCAGTTTCATATTACAGGCACTCCACAACTGTACGGTTTATTTGGCCGACCACCCACGTTATCATTTCTACAGAAAGGAGAAACCTTACTAAGACACCCAATACGATTGGCTCAAAATTGTTAATCAGTGTTCAGCACAAGCAAGAATTTAGGTTTTTTTTTTCATGTTGTGTATATGGTTCGTACAGGAACCAAGGACACGAATTTTTGTTTTCTTTAGTTGTGCTGGCCAGCTCAATCATTATCAAAACATAAGTTGCGATACTTCATAAGACGAATCAGCTGGCGCTGCAGTCAGCTTGGCTGGCCAGCAAAATGAAACAGAGTCAACCAATTCGTTTTGTAGGGAAGAGAATGGGGTGGGGCATTTGACCATTTTGTTTTTAATGCGTACTGTACAACTAAAAATAACTGCTGGCAAGTAAATGAATATCAATATATATGATTTTGAGTTGGTCAGGCAAGCTGTCTGTTTTGTTCGAGCTAACAGCTTGTGTTTCTAATAGTTTGAAAAATTCGGTAATTAAAACTGAAGTTTTTCTACTGCAAGCTCGGAAATCTGGGGCCCCCGTTTGAACGAGGCCCCCCCCCCCGCCTTGCGGGGGCTGCGGGGGCTACACCTACGGCCCTGTTTGGGTGGGTGACCGCCTGAGAATCCGGGTGCTGCAGACATAGGGCCTTAGGGCTTCGTCGGGAAGATGACCAGGAGTGGTTAACGATCGCTAAAACCCTTTGATCTTCACTACTGGCAGACTGTCTTTTAACTGTAACGAGCTTATACATGATTTCAGCATACTGGTGTAAATTCCCCATGCGGTAGAAATCTTTAGAAATCGTTGAAATCAGGTGTCTTGGGTCCAGTAACGAAGAATACCACAACATTAAAGTTGGGGAAGGTGCCCTTTGTGGAGAAAACGTGTCCTCAATAACGTTGATTTGTGTTGCTGGCTAGCTAGCTAGCTACTATTAGCTACGGTCAGGTCTCCCGGAATTCGGTGAGAAGCTCACCTTCAGTAAGCTCACCTCCCAAAAGCTCACTTGACATAAGCTCACCTAAATATGATTATTAAACAAAAGCTCACCTTAATAAAATATAAAATCGAATTGTGTAACCCACAGACTGTAAATGTCGCCGCATGTTTCTTCTGACTGAATTAAATTCTTCACAAAGTTTATAAAGACAAGCCTGCATGGCAACTGTATACTTTGTTCCACATTATGTTTTCAGAAAACTGACTGTATGCCGCCACGTTTTCTTCCACTACGAGTGAAAAAAATCCATAAACATACCATTCGTAAACTCTAGCAGTAACTTTGTTTAGTCTACAAGTGTGACATTAACATGTTTTGCACTCTTAGTGCAAGGAAACGAGTTGTCATCCAGTCAGTTTTCTGAAAACATAATGTGGAACAAACTATAGAATTGGCAACATGCCTTTTTGGTGGAACCCCCATTTCATTCCGTATCAACTGTGCCGGACCAATGACTTTACACACTTTAAGGTGCTCCATACCGTTGGTAGCCAATCGACTACTAAAAATCTGCTAGACCCGTAATAAGTCCAAAAATATTTGAAGTAGGTTCTCCTTCGAACTAGTGCATTTCACGCACCAATGCAAAGCTCTGGTCAGGAAATTTCAACCGAATCAGAAAAAAATTGCGAACGTCATCGCATCCCAAACAGACAAACACATTCTTTTTAATTGCTTAGTTTTTTCGCAATGCAAGCAGATCAGCTGAAGCCAAGGCGCCAGGAGGCGTGAGAAACAATTTTGCTAGGTAACTCCCACCGGAATTGGAGAATCCCTAAATTCTCACCTCACACTTATGGCTCTGTATGGGCCCCGTGTTATCATATCATTTCCAGGCGTGACCTAAAACCCGATCTACCCCTGTACGTGAACAGTGAACGAGTGTAAATATGACGGGAGTTGGAGTGGTCAAACTAGAAGAGAATAAATATGAAAACGTGATAGGAGGGGGAGAGTACCCAAACGAGCGTTAATGATGGGAGGGGAGTTGTACAAGTGGACGGGCGTAATAGTTTTAGGTGAGCTTTTGTCTGGAATTTTTTTTTCTTAGGTGAGCTTATGTCAAGTGAGCTTTTGGGGGGTGAGCTTATTGAAGGTGAGCTTTTGGTGGGTGAGCTTCTGACCTACATTCGGTCTCCCATATTAATTCTCATAGACTATACAAACACGTCTACAGCTCGTTAGGAAAAGTTAGCGTATTTAAATTTTGGCACACAGGTAAAGAGTAGTACGGGGGAGTGCCTTTTTGTAAAAGGGGGGGTCGCAGCTAGAAGCACGTGGCCCTGAAGTGGCGCGTAAATGCAAAAGTAATGTTGTAACCATTGTTTGTAGTGTTATCCAACAGTGTGTTATAACATGCTTAAGTGTTACACGCGGACCGTTTCAGTACTTATGTACCACAACAATTCACTCGAGTTTTAACAAAATAACTATTCTTGCAAGTATTGCACTGTTTGCTTCAACGACATGCCGATTTCTTGCGGTAATCAAATCAAATCAAATCAACGAAATGGTAAATAAACTAACCTTGGTTGCTGGTTGGAATACCGTTCAATGAGTTTTATATTATGTGATATTCCAAAAGTGAAATACTATGTGATCAGTGAGTTTTATAGTATGCGATTGCTAAGGTATTATACGTGAATACACCAAGGTAACTAAACTATGGAAGTTGCAACAGAAAAGTGACTGGGAATCTATCATTGCCAGGAAAATTTGAAACACAATGCAGGTCGTGAGCACACGGTCAAGTCCAGTAGGAAAAGAATAGACAATTGCTTGTGTGATGCCACCAAGTAGACGATCGGCCAAGTAAATGAGATTAATTGTGATTGAGTGAGAAATTCCAGCTTCATTGCGTGATTAAATTAATGCCAGGAGGGGCAACTGAAGGAGAATGCTCCCGAAGCGAACGAAAATCAGTGTTTGTCAGCCGGTGCGCTTAAAAAATGGGGTCGACCAAAATTAGGCATGCGAAACATGGGCATACAATAAACCAAACCGTATCAGTTTGGCTGATGTAACGGCTAATTGGGCTATGGCAAATGTGAAAATTATGAATGAAAAAATTTATAGACATAAAATACCTCCAGACAAAAAAGGGTGAAGTGACGGTTAGACCATGGGGTTCTTTGTATTCACAGGCCTATGAAAGTTGTGATATCCACTCAAAACCAAAACTGGTATAAGAGAAGCCGCCAAGTTTCCAAAAAGGGTCGGCATTTGAAAGTAGTGATATCATCCAACCAGGGAAAGACCGCCAAGGTTAATCCTATTAGCCAAGTTAATGGCACCGAATAATACTTTGGACGTTAAATGAAAACTTGAAGATTGCTACCGCTTAGTAGCAATCTTCTAGTTTTCATGTAACTCTCGAACTATTAGTAGGTGCGATTAACTTGGCTAATAGGATTAACCTTGGCGGCCTTTCCCTGGTTGAATGATATCACTACTTTCAAAGGCCGACTCTTTTTGGAAACTTGGCGGCTTCTCTTATACCAGTTTTGGTTTTGGGTGAATTATACTACTTCCCAATATTCAACAGAAAATCTCCTAGCCCCCACATTTTAAAACGGATTTTTACCAAGGATTGACTAACCGGAAGTAAATAGACCTTTAGGGCCGTACTTGATGTGGAGGATCGAGGAAAATGGCGTTGGGTGGAATGGACCTTTAAGCATTTTTAACATGCCTAAAAATCTGCGGTTCTGATTTTGCCTGATGCTAACTAGTTGAGATCGTTTTTATAACGACATCGTTTGCAACGAATTGACTGGAAACATGTCGATTCTTTCGGCCCGAGAGTCAATTCTCCCGTTGAACGGAGCAATAAACTCTTTAGTGCTCAGATTTCAAAGTCTAAAAGTTCGCACTTCACGAAAAGAACGATTCTTGCACTTTTGTTGTTGATATAAGGTTTCCGGGAGGGGGGTAATCGATCCGAAAACGCCAGATAAAATTTTAAATGTTATCGTTAATCTTTTATCGCTCCTAACGCACTATTCGTTCCTTATTGCAAAATAGCTTTATTAGAAAAGAAGCAAAAAATATTGCAAATGACTATTACACCAATATCAAGACTCCTCGGCATTACACCGTTAGCCAAGTTTATAGATGGCCAGTTTCAGCGAAGAACCTTTGCGGATCTGGATTCTCAGCCCTAAACGTTCCTAAATGCAAATAGGGACAATTGAGATTCGTTGTGTAGATGATTAAACAGAATTTTTTCCGAAGGATAAATACGGCAGACGCTTGTTTTTTTTTGTTTTTTTTTTTGCAATAAGAAGCTATTTAAAAATACTTTTCTATACAAAAAGAACAGTTGCGTACAGCATTTTAATAAAATGCTTAGAAAATAAATTAATTTTTATTATTTTTGCGCGCCGTTTCTTGCCTTCAGTTGTATAGAGCAGTGACATTTGCCGCCATATTGGCACCAGCATGGGTTTTGGAGGGTATAACTACAAGGTGCACTGCATACAAATGGAGGGAAAAACAACGGAAGAGCGGATTTCTTAGGCTTAAAATAACGTTGTTTTCTCCAACAACAAAAATTGCGCGTTTTAGGTCTAAGAAATCACTCTTCACAGCATCGGCTTCAGTATGACGCCCTTCTGTTTCTCTCTGCAGTGCGCCTTGCAGCTAACCCATTAAGGCTCCAGCATACAGTTATATACAATAATACTACGTCGTGTCACTGCTCTATTGTCAAACAACTGCGTCCACTTAAAGGGGGAATGCCACCAAACGCCGGGGTGAAGCATCTATAGACAGAACGATATCTAGTTCTGTCTAGCCCTTACTTTCAACAAACGAAGGAACACACAAATCATTTCTTTTTATGAAACAGACAAGTTGGTGCGTTTACGTGCACCACGGAGCCATCAGTTAAAGTCAAGCCTAACGATATCACGGTCGGTTTTTTTGTCAGCTATCGACCCTTTCTGAAACGGAGATTTTAAATCGCGAGCATGAACACCATCGAGTGACAGTGATATCGTTAATCTTGATCGCTTGCTCTCTGGTGCACGTAGACGCACCAACTTTACATTCAATAGTTAAGGAGGCACGTGGCTAGTTTGTTGTGTAAAAAGAAATTTCTTTGCGCATTCCTTTGCTTGTTGAAATCAAGTGCTACATAGAACTTAATAATGGCAGACGGCGCTAGATGCGGCAACCTGTCAATCGGTGAAGAGGCACCTTTAACTAAGATTTAAAGGGGTAACGTTTCGACGGACAGCAATCATTCAATCTCTTGTATCTACCTGTTAGACCTTTTGTGCTGGGGACAATGACCTTTTATCCGAAATAGAAAACGTCCATTTTCACCACTGAATGAATCTTTAGTCTATAGAGCAGTGACACGACGTAGTGTTATTGTATATAACTCTATGTTGGAGCCTTAATTGGTTAGCTGCAAGGGGCACTGCAGAGAGAAACAGAAGGGTCATACTGAAGCCGATGCTGTGAAGAGTGATATCTTAGGCCTAAAACGCGCGATTTTTGTTGTTGGAGAAAACGTTATATTATACCTAAGAAATCCGCTCTTCCGTTGTTTTTTCCTCCATTTTTATGTAGTGCACCTTGTAGTTATGCCCTACAAAACCCATACTGGTGCCAATATGGCGGTAAATGTCACTGCTGTATAAGGCAGTGAGTGACACAACGTTGTATTATTGTATATAACTCTATGCTGGAGCCAGTAACTGGAATAGCTGCAAGGGTCACTGGAGGGGGAAACGAAGGGACTCTTACTGAAGACAATGCTGTTAAGAGTGGATTTCTTAGGTCTATAATTAGCGATTTTTTAAAAATTTGTTGGCAATTGCTGACATTTTTAAGCAAGTGGAATCTTTATTTTCCGATTACAACCTCACAGCATACGGGATTGGAGAAAACAACGTTTTTTTAAGCCCATGAAAAACCGCTCTCAAAGCACTGCCTTGACTAGAAGTGGCGTGGTTTAACCCTCCGTTTTGATCTAGTTCCCCTAGCTATTTCTCTTGTAGGCAGTATGACGTCACATGACGCTGCTCTATTATGTAATATAAAAATTGCCGTTTAAAAATGTGTTAGCTTTTAGGCCTAATTTTTAAGTGCCGTTTTTATTTCGTAGTTAGTAGCTAACGGAGAATTGGGTTCGCTAGTAGGCTTATTCATTTAGGCAACACGGTGCGGAGAAGTTGCGTTGCCGTGGCAACGTGATTTAGGGCCTAATTTTCAGCCTAATTTTTACCTACCGTTTTAATTTCGTAAGTAGAAGCTAACCGGAAGAATTTGGTCGAGAATAGGCTTATTCGTCCATGCAAGTTCACGGTATCGGGACTAGTAATTAAAATGAAGCTAATGTGTGTCTTTGACGAAATCCTTTTGTTTTTACGGTTGCGTGTTTTCTTGTAGTTGTTAAATGCGACCATCAAATGTTATAATTTTTATTGTGATACGTCGACAAAGTCCATATAAGCTATGAGGAAGCAACCTTGTTTTAATTTGGCGTGTTTTTTTAAACTAATATTTGGACACAAAGACAAACGGTGAAAAGATCAAAACAGTTCGTCTCTATCTGGCACCGTTCCGGAGTTTGAAAAGGCGATGGGCGGATTAAATCGCCCTGCTATAGAGCAGTGACACGACGTAGTATTATTGTATATAACTCTATGCTAGAGTCTTAATGGGTTAGCTGCATGGGGCACTGCAGAGAGAAACAGAAGGGCGTCATACTGAAGCCGATGCTGTGAAGAGTGATTTCTTAGACCTAAAACGCGCGATTTTTGTTGTTGGAGAAAACAATGTTATTTTAAGCCTAAGAAATCCGCTCTTCCGTTGTTTTTCCCTCCATTTTTATGTAGTGCACCTTGTAGTTATGCCCTCCAAAACCCATACTGGTGCCATTTATTTCGGCCGTACGGAATGGGTGTGCACGTGTCCCAGTGTGAGGGTGCCCTTGACTTACGTCCATCTGATCGTAACAGTACGAAGTAAACATAACATTCATGGTCTCCATCAATCAGCCGTGTAGCGCTCTAAGTTTGTGCGACAACAAACATTCGAGAAACGTCGTGTCATCGCGTTTTATGGGATTGACATCGTGAAGCTACGCAGCTTTCCCGGCTTATATTGCTGTCAAAATAGACGTCTGGTTTGAACGAATGTTTGCGATTGGGCGTGGTGTAGTCGGATTAGGTTTTTTTTGTTGTTGCCCCCTCCCCCCTTTTTTTTCGGTGTGTTTGTGTTTTTCTTTATCTGTTCTTGATCGCGTTCCGCCCACGTTCCCTGTTATTTCTTTTTAGGTTCCTTTCGGCATCGCCGTGGCATCGGAAATTGCGCCGGATATCTCGTCAATTAATGACGCTCGCACCAAGCGCGCGCAACAGAATGTAATAATAATGTGACTTCCTGTTAAATATTATGTTTTTATTTTCCTTTTTTTTTTCCCTTAAGGAGTAAAATAAAGAACTAAAAATCAGAATGCGTAACATTTAAAGCCAAACAAATCAAGAAAATGCAGCTCAAAAATCAGAACCGCTCTCGAGGCACAAGAGAAAAAGAAAAGGTTGAAACCAAAATCCTTGTTTACAGTATACCCGTGCGCCGCCACGCCACGCCGCCGCCGCCGATGATTTTCCAAATATTCTGCACGCCGTTGCTGATGAAAAATAGTATTGGCACGCCGCCGCTAATTTTATGGCGCTCCACTAGGTAGCTTTGTAATTCAATTCAAAATTTCAGACTTTTAACTTTTCAGCAATTTTTTTCAAGATCTGAAGAGCCTAAAAACAAAAGAAAAAGGGGGCAAGAAAGACGAAATCCGCGAAATGGCAAAACGACACTCAAACCAAGCAAATGTGCTGAATTACTTTCGTCAGAGTGTGCTACTCGAAGTTAAAAAAAATCATTTAATTGAACGGCAGCCTCAGTAACCACGTAGTATTTTGGTTTTGCTTGTAGTGCAGTATGATGTTACCATGAATCAGTATGAAGAAAGGTTTTTGGAAGTAGGCTATTTTTTAAAAGTAATGTACCACGGAATTTTGCAAACATACTGAATACTGTCAGTATGGTTTGCTAAATTTACTTTTGTAAGTCCAAAAATTTTATTGGCTTAAAAGTAAACTGTGTTGCTTCACTTGTAAAGACGTTGTTAAGAAGGTAGGTAAAGGGGTACAAACAGATGTTTTGTACAAACATAGTTACTATTGACAAACATAGTTACTATTGACCTATGTCTTAATGAACATTCATACTTTTCTTTCAAACTGGTACTCGATCTTACTTACATCAGGTGTACAGCATTATTCAAAAGAAGCTGGCTTTAAGAGTCTCTCACACCAAGTGATACAAGTTGAGAAACCGATTCTCTTTCGTATGGTCATTATAAGCTTAAAGAAATTGGTGATATACAGGGGTGGTCCACAAAAAACTAACGACCCAACATTTTTTAAGTCTACATTTTCTAATTAGCACCCCTCAGAACCAGGACAGCACATAAATCAAATCTAATAAAACAGGAAGATTTCTGTCCTCTCCTGTTTCTGTGGGGTGCTAACTAGAAAAGTTGGACTTAGAAAATGTTGGGTCGTGAGGTTTTTGTGGTCCACCCTGTATGAGAGGTAAAATATAATCATGACTGCAATTAATTTGTGAGATTTTCTTTTATTTTGACATCTTCGTTCACGTATCGTTCTTTTCGTTTATAGTGTTATTGTGTACGCGGTTTAACTTGAGTCCTGCAGGTATTTTATGAGCGACTACGTTTTCCTGGAGGGGGCGGCATTAATCGACGGCCGCCATTGTTTTTGTAACCATCTCGGATATCAACAAGGCACTCTGCTACCAAAATCATATAACTGATTATCCGTGTCGTTCTGGGGCGAACTCAACATAGGTCGCGGACACTATAGATGATTGTTGTTTTTTTTTTTTTTTTTTTTTTTTTTTTTTTTTAACCTTTTGCGTCACTGTCGTTTTATTTGCACAAGTACTCGGTCGATTACTCTGTTTATATTTGTCACAAACTCGTTTGTTATAATATGTTTGATAGAATATGTTTAGATTTTTCTTCCCTTTCGTGTCAAACGCGTCATTTTTGTATAATTGATATTTTTTTGCTATTTGGCATTTTTTTTTTATTGGCGAGTCTGTACTGTTGTTGGTACGCAATTGTATGCAACTCATTCCCGTTTTTTAATACGGACTCTGTATGCCATTCATTGCCTTATTGTGTGCGCGGAGTATCTTGAGTCCTGGAAGTATTTTATGAGCGGCTATGTCTTCCTGGAGGGAGCGGCTTTAATCGAAGGCCGCCATTGTTTTTGTAACCATTTTGGATATCAACAAGGCACTCTGCTACCAAAAACGTACAATCGATTACCTGTCTTCGTTCTGCAGCGAACTCAAGATAGGCCGCACACACTTTAGTAACGTTGTTTTGAGTCGGTGGACTGTATTGATGGAATCACAAGTTTTACTACAAGTATTATCGTGTTTATTCTCTCAGATGTTCATTTGCCAGGTGATGAAATGATGCAGTTTTGTTTAGTTTGTACTGCAATTATTGTCACTGCAATTATTTTTGTGTTTATTTCATTGAGGGGCAGATTTGTATGGACTTTGTTTTCCTGAACTTTTGTTTTAAATGCATTTATTTATGTGCGACTATTGATTATGGTTTAAACAGGACGGAAAGCCAAGTGGGTTCGAGAAGTGTTAAATAACTGCAGATGCAAACCTATTTACGTTGCTTTTTGGACTTAAATGTCAGACTTGCCTGAGCCGGGAGTTGAACCCACGACCTTCGAAACCAAATGCCTCGGTCCTGCCGCTGAGGCCGTGTCAGTATGGCTCAGTTGTGAGACCTCGGCATTTGGTTTCAAAGATCGTGGGTTCAATTCCACGCTCAGGCTGTCTGACATTTAAGTCCAAAAGGCAACGTAAATAGGTTTGCATCCGTATTTATTGATTATGGTGTTTTGACACGCAACTATATCCAATAATTACGTATCAAAATTGAATTGATGCTTAGTTGGTTGTTTCACTCTCTTTTATTTTAAAGGAATACTAAAGTGTGCGCGGCCTATCTTGAGTTCGCTGCAGAACGAAGACAGATAATCGATTGTACGTTTTCGGTAGCAGAGTGCCTTGTTGATATCCAAAATGGTTACAAAAACAATGGCGGCCTGCGATTAAAGCCGCTCCTTCCAGGAAGACGTAGCCGCTCATAAAATACTTCCAGGACTGAAGATACGCCGCGCACACAATAAAACCTTACTTTTCCAATTTTTTTAATGTTTGATACGATTCTAAGAACCCTTTTAAGACTTGCAAAATCTCGTTTGCCTTGATAATAATGTCGAAGCCTCGGATAAGTCGCATACGTGTGGTTGACTGGTATACCTGTGTACGAATGCTAAAAAAAACCTGTACAGAGCAAGCCAGCATTCAGTAAGCAAGTAGCTACTGTAAGTTTGTCATGCGACATGACGTCACCACGACATGAGAGGGCTTACGACTCGTGCAAGCCTGAGAAGGTTGCAATGCCCCATTCACTTGTTATCACCCCAATCTGTTATTCAATACACTATAGTGTCCGCGGCCTATCTCGAGTTTTCCGCAGAACGAACACAGATAATCGATTGTACGTTTTCAGTAGCAGAGTGCCTTGTTGATATCCAAGTGGTTACAAAAACAATGGGGGCCATAGATTAAAGCCACCCCCTCCAGGAAGACGTAGCCGCTCACAAAATACTTGCAGGACTCAAGCTACGCCGCGCACAAAATAAACTGTGACCTTACATTTTATTTAATACTTTCGCACTTATTAACTTGTTTTATTTTTGTTCTATGTAAATCATCACGTGACCACCTGAGTTGTACACGTTCGTGCGCATGTGCGTGGGATCTTGCGTTGGGATCTCACACATGACTCCAAATCCCCAAATCTTGAGTTTCGCATGGTCAAGATTTGTGCTTCAAATTCGGTCGCGCATTCCGAACTCTAAACTGCACTGTGGCTTCGCACATTATAAGAGCAAGTTGTGAACTGTATAGAGCAGTGACATTTTCCGCCATATTGGCAACAGTATGGGTTTTGGAGGGCATAACCACAAGATGCACTACATAGAAATGGAGGGAAAAACAACGGAAGAGCGGATTTCTTAGGCTTAAAATAACGTTGTTTTCTCTCCAACAACAAAAATCGCGCGTTTTAGGTCTAAGAAATCACTCTTCACAGCATCGGCTTCATTATGACGCCCCTCTGTTTCTCACTGCAGTGCTCCTTGCAGCTAACCCATTAAGGCTCCAGCATAGAGTTATATACAATAATACTACGTAGTGTCACTGACCTATTGAATTTGCTTTAAGCCTTCTATGAGTGAGAAACTTGTGTCGTTAACAATTCCTGAGAGGAGATTTATTTTCAGCCGTGTGGCGTTTCAAATAAAGGTTCAGTGTTAGTTTTAACTTTGGTTGGCGTACAAAGGTGTGTTTTATCTCAAGAGTGTTTTGGTTTACTTTACTAGGTGAGACCCCCCCTCCCCCGCCCGCGCTTCAACTCCCCCCCCTTCCTACAGGTGCTAATCCTTTACATTACTCCCTCAAACAGCACTAAAATCCGTCGAAACTTAGTGAGTTCGCCAAACGGTACCACAAGTTACTCACAGTGCTTATTCCCGCCAGCTTTGAGACAATTCACCCGACAACCGCAAAATTGTTGCAAATAATTCTCGTTCATTTACCGAGGTATCAACGCTCGCGTATCAGTGACTGATGCCTCCTACTTTAAAACAATTCAGCTCCACTCTGTAAATCAGTATCTACGAAATAGGTTTCTTCTGGAAGTCTTGACATTTAAGTCCAAAAGGCAACGTAAATAGGTTGGCACCCGTATTTATTTACGAAGTAAATGTGCCTTTTCATCGTTTCAGACTGCCAATTTCTAGGCCCATTGCGGAATGCAAAATAGAGCCAAGAATTGAAATATATGAACAACAAGCGGCTACAGCGACTACCTAGTCGCATCCGGTCTTCTGTACAGTTCTGCCACTACCAATAGTGAGGCACACTTCTCTATCACGCATTGCAACAGCTATCTCTATTATATAATCTAAAAGCAGTAACCATCAGAATTGCCCGTTACAAATGTTAGCTTTTAAGCTTAGTTTATATTTTAGGCGTAATTGTCAGCGTTTAGGCCTAATTTACAATTTTAATTTCAATTTCGTAAGTAGCAACTAAAGGACATTTGGATTGTATACAGTAAGCCTATTCATTTTTGCAACACGGCATTCCTCCGCGCACACAGTTACAGTGTCACAACGTAATGCGCAACGTAGCCTATACAGATCAGTGGTTAGTAGGGAAGGGACAGGAGAAACGCTGTTCAGAAAGCCAGCAGCGATTCGAAGCAACTTGACGTTTCCATGGTAACGTGATGTTAGACCTAATTTTCATTTTTTAGGCCTAATTTTTTTAACGGCAGTTTTAGTTTCGTAAGTAGTAGATAGGCCTAATGGAGAATTTGGTTCGACCGTAAGCCTATTCATTCATGCAACAATGCGACAAGACTCTTTTAAACGAAGCTAAAATGTTTTTGTTTTTATGGCTGCGTTAGCACAAATCCTTAGGATTTCAATTCGACGATGAAATGTTATTATTTAATCTAGTTACGTCGAAGAAGTCTATTAAATATAAGGAGGTAACGATGTTTTAATTTGCCATGTTATTTAACTAACTTTTGACACTGAATCGAACGTTGTAAACAGTGGTCGTTTCCATCTGGTACCGTTGCGAAGTTGAAAAAAGCGACGGACGGACGGACAAAGTCGTTGCAATAGTCTTTTCAACCGGTATGGCTGTACAGAAGACTAAAAAGTACCGATATCGTCCTGTAACTTCAAAGGTCAGCAAACAATACGTCGTGTCCGTATTTCTATTTTTCCCGGTCACCATCGGCTTTTCGTATTGATAAGAGGTTTGACATTTTAATGCGTGTATTGTTGCTGCCCAGTTGGCTTCTCGGCACTACTTTGATGCTGCAGGAAAAGCACTCACGTGGCGGTGCTTTCCTGATCGGCCAAAACCTCTTAATGGGGCACCTGAGCACTCGCGATTCCCGCCAGGAGGAGTCGTGTACTATACTATTTTAGATTCTGGTTGGCCACTCCGCGCGGATTTTTGGACAATGGATTGATCATGCCTGGTAAAAATTTCTCTTCGAGCAGACGAACCAACATGGCGACCTTATCTCTCGCTTCATCGCTTTCCCGACGTGGAAAACCTCTGAATTCGCCGGCTAGGGAGATTGTTTGCAATGTTTTCAAATACATGGAGTTTCAGGACAGACACGGATGCTGAAACAACAAATTTAACAGACCAGCTTTGCCACTGGAAAATCTCAGAGAACGGTAAGCGTGTCTTGTCAGTAGGAAAGGAAACACCGATACCCAACTCTGGCCAAAACTACGGCATGACGATTAGGCCTAACGCCGCAGACGCCGCCGCGACGGCCGAGCACATCGAAAGCTGAAGCGCGCAGAGAAATTGTCAAGCTTGCTCGCCCTTTGCAGCTATGATCCGACTTATATCGTAAGTCAGAAAATGTTGCTATACGCTGTAGTTCTTCGGTAAGTTAATTGCGTAGCCACAACCACCGTTTGTTTACTTGGACGAGATGTAGGCCAACGAACATAACAGCCGACAGATGCAGTGGCACGGCAAGGAAAAAAGAGTTACGTGGCCGCCTCATACCACCGGGGAAAGACCGACGTTTGATATTATTGCATGCTGGCTCTAACGAAAAGGATTTGTAAATAGTGCTCAACTTCTTTTCATTAGAAAACTAAGACTGGTGATTACCATGAAGAAATGAACGGCGAGTGTCTTATAAACTGGTTAAAAACTACTAACCAATATTCCAGCCAACTCGGTGATCGTGATAGACAACGTTACGTGTCATTCAGTTCGACCATGGTTCGACTCGACAAGGCAGCAGCAAGCAACAGCAATAAGATATAAATTATTTCGTGGCTCGAAAAACAAATTTCCGTACCGCTGCGAGCTGAATCTCATAGAGTTAAATTGGGTCCAAGTTAAAGACGAAATAAGAGCATCCAACACAAATTGTAAAATTTGTACTGCAGTAGCCAATGTAACCCCTGGTGACTGGCAGAAATGCATTAACCACGTTGTAACGCTTGAGAACGATTATAGGGGCACTGATCATCTGATTGAATACCGAGTCGAACCCTTCATTATTGAAGTAACCAACAGCGACGACTATGACTACGAAGAAATGTAATTTTGTACCACTCCAACAATCTCCCTTTTACAGCTCTCACAACTAGCCTTCAAACATTTCACTGTGTTTTGGACACAGAAATAATTACCCGCAATTTATACAATAAAAACAACACGCTATCCCGTATACCCCCTACACAATTTGTAAATTATCAGTTTTGGAATAATAAAATATAAGGCCCACTCATGAACTATTCTGGATAATCTTTTGGCCCTGTCATGAACGGAGATTTCCCCAGTTACAAAAGTCCAGGAATTTGCAAAATTTTCAATCTTGGATCCTCCAACGAGCCATGCAGCTCCTTGCCG
>JAHWFP010185029.1:46991-64814 GCA_023313725.1 Lithobius niger | reverse complement strand
CCCCGCAGTTATCCCTCAAGAAATGCTTAAATCAGAAATCGGGTACGTATACTTTCTTCAGCATTATAAAGAAAAAAATATTCTAAAACAATCAATTAAACAATAAAACGATAAAATAAAATGAAATGAAATAAATAAAAATATCATCGTCCAACGAGTACTACCAATTTTCGTAGATGGCAGCTTAAACAAATCGTTGTAAGCCGAGCGCATGCAGGAACTCAGTGCGTGTACAAGGATCCAGTCACCACCAATGTTAGTGCATATGCGTGACAGGCGATTGCGAACGATCATAAATACAGCTATTTAGAGTGGCCAACCAGAACCTAAACTAGTATAGTTAGTGGTCTTTGACTCTCATCTCGCGTGGTAGAAATGGCTGGCGTTCAGTACGAACCAAGACGGATCGAGCAGCTCAAGCCCAATTTATTGCGAAATGGAGCTTCGACGCATAGGAAAAAAAAACAAGATTTGATATAGGACGAGGTTGAAAGTTACTTCATTCTGAATATGGAATGTAAAATATGGATAGTGGCAATATTCCATGTAAGCTCCTGAATACAAAAAGCGATTTAGAATGTTTGTTTATAATTCTGCCCCGGCCCCCCTCATCCCCACCCCCATAAAAATCGTGGTTATAGCAAACCTATGGGGATCGTTTTGAACACGCGCAGAGTGGACTGCATATTTTACATGTGTTAAGGTTTTGGGTTGGACACAAAACTAGGTTTGGGGTCGACACAAAACGATGCAGTTAATCTCAATATTCCAAGCAAGGTCCATGCCCCCCTGCAATACGCTTTCTACATTAAGTTTAACCCCCCCCGCCGCCCCCCCCCCCCCAAAAAAAAATAATAGGCTAGTGAATTCGTTCCTTAGCATCCACGTGTTGATAATGTTGACATAGGTCTTGGGTTTGGACCGGGTTCGAACTACTTCACTCTGCATAAAAAAAAAAAAGCATTGTAAGCCACTAGCTCTGCGCCAAAAAACAAATAAACCGAAAATTGGCAAAAAAAAATAACAACCAGGATGCATGAAACATGCTGAATGTAAAAAAAAAAAAAAAAAAAAAAAAAAAACAACAGGAAAAATAAACCTCAGGTAAAAAATAAAAAAAAAATTAAGGCATAAACGCAGAAAAAAGGTCTATGAGGAATAAAAAGAAGAATAAAAAAAAACAAAGGGGGAAATAGTCGTTAAAAATTGCCGTTGGGAAAATAAAGTCTAAGGAAAAAAAACGTTATATTATTTTATTGTTTTGCCATGGTGTTATTAGGGCATCATAGGTATGTTAGGTCATTGCCTTGGTTCGAATTTCACCAGGCAGGGTACGAGTTTCACCAGAATTTTTTTAATCGATTCATTTTTACGAAGGCCTAATGCGTGGTTTTGGTCGAGATGAGTAATAATCGTAGCTACGAACGTCGTAAACCATGCGCAACGGCTGTTTGCTGTGACGTCACCATGAGTTAGCCAATGACGAACGAGAACAACGGCTGTTTGGCCGTCTGATTGGACTAGCCCAGCCACGTGATGTGCACGTCACAGGAAACAGCCATGGCGTGTGGTATAATACATTCTATTATTTTTTTTTAACGTTATGTCTGTTGGTTATAGGAATTTGTGAGCATGCAAATTGTGTAATAAACTTTCGACGCGATAATAGTCGACTTTGAAGGAAAGGCTGTAGACCTTGCAGTATGTTCCAAGCATCTGCAGATTTTTCTTGTGATTTCATGGACTCGAATAATGGCTATCTGCCACCGTTTTTGTAGTACTGGGTATTTTGGGAAGCCATAACTACTTTCCCAGTTCTTACACATCGCAACACAACAATACGCAGGCATTTTTTATTGATTTTGTTCGAGGGAAATAGTAGCGCGCTATGCTGTTGTATGGGTGCGAGTGAAGAGCGAAGGACCATTAGTACCGCAGCGCCTCCGGTGGTTCAGAGCCACTAAGGTGCCCCATTGAAATTGCGTCTACAAACATGCTAGAAACAATTACTAACTCATAAAAAATGAAGCGCGCCAGCCTAAAGTCAAATCATACAAAAAAAAAAAAAAAGTATGGTAACGAAACCGCCAAGTCCAAAAAAGGTTCGGCCTTAGAAAGTAGTGGTATCACTTCACCAAGAAATCGAACGAAACGAACTATAATTATAACTCAAGGGAACAAAACAAAATGTATGTAATGCACAAATTAAACACGCCCACACACACACACGCATGGTCCATTTCGAACATAAATTTCAAACAAACTATAATTTGAACTCGGAAACAAGGGAATAAAACAAAAAAAAACTTATCCCCTAAATAATAAAAAGCCTGTATAGTACACAAATTAAATACACACACACTCGCAGAAGTTGACTGAACGCTCAAGCAGCATCTGTAACTGCAAGGGGCACCGCGGGGGTTGACTCTCGTTGCACCCTGCTATACGTAATTAGCCTGTTACAAGAAGAGCCTGGATGTTTGTACATTACAAATGCACACATAGCCATTCACACGAAACATGTAACCCACAAACACAGATTAAACAAAGCCACTGTACAATACACAAATTTATCCCACCCGTATGCACACCACAAACATGGCCCAATCAAACACAAATAACGTTCACTTTCCAAAGAATAAGAACAATCCTTTTTCCTGGAATTGGAGTTCGTTTCGCTCGAGTGAACTCTAATCCATTTTTCTTTTAAATTTGTGTGCCTTCACAGCTGCTGTGAGTTCCATGGGGATCCTAGCTCTAAACTTTTTTCTTTTCAAAATGGTGATTCCGCTTTTTGCTCCATTAATTATATCAGAAACAAAACCCGCAAGGGTGAAAGAACCCGCCAAGTTTTAGCGAATTAAAGTAGTGATATCAGAATAAAAATGGCTGCCACCAAGTTGCTACATGGTGTACCAATCCTATTCCCCTTAGAAGGTGGTAATATCACTTCCTTCTCCCCCCCCCCTCCCCAACCGACAACCTCCAAGCTAATCCCACCGAATATTATATCAAAGGTTCAATGGTTAAGTTTTTCATTTAACGTCTTGAGTAATAGTCGGTGAGATTAGCTTGGCGGTTTTCATTGGCGGGGAGTGACATCACTACTTTCTAAGGGGAAACACTTTTCGGTTAAGGCTGGTACACCATGTCGCAACTTGGCGGGTTCTTTCACCCTTGTACGTTTTGTTTCTGAAATCACTCATTTTGTAGTGGTTTTGCCTCTGCCCAGTTAGCAGTCCAATATTTTTTTTTTCGTTGGTGGAGGTGTGTGTGTGTGTGTGGGGGGGGGGGGATGATATCACTACTTTCTTTGGGAACATATTTCGGTCAGGACATAGGTTATTATAGTGTCCGCGACCTATCTTGAATTCTCCGCAGAACGAACACAGATAATCGATTGTACATTTTTAGTAGCAGAGTGCCTTGTTGATATCCAAGATGGTTATAAAAACAATGGCGGCCGTCGGTTAAAGCCGCTCCTCCAGGAAGGCGTGGCCGCTGATAAAATACTCACAGGACTCAAGATGCGCCGCTCACACAATAGGCTTGGTACATCATGTAGAAAACTTGGTGGCAACCCCTTTTATTCTGATACCACTACTGTCACTGAGAGAAAGATGGGGGGCTTCTTTACTCTTGTGGGTTTTGTTTTTTAATTCTCATACGATTTCTTTTGCATTTGTTTGCTGCACCTTATTTTAGCCAGTTCCTAGTAAGCAGTTTAATAATTTTTTTTTTAATTGAGCGTGCGTTTTTAGGCGTTTTTTTTTGGTTCATTTTTGATAATGTTTTATTCTCATCTTCCCAACGTTCGTAGAAATAGCGTTACAAATTACAGCAATCTTTGCTGTTAGCTCTTCTCCAATAGTAAAACCATAAAAAGGTATGATCCTCAGTCAAATGTGAACTGAATAATCAGACAGATCGGTCGCATAAAATATTTCATTTCGATGCCAGAACTTTTTATCAGTACTACTTTCTTTCCTGAAAACCGGAAAATCAACGATCGTTACAACCTTTTTTTTCACCTAAACGCCGGTGACACATTTTATTGAGAATCAGCTAATGGCGTCAGGGAGCAAAGACCGCCTACTTCACGAAATTCTAGGCCGATTGTCCGCTTATTTATTTATCCTTACCATCGTCAATTCGCGAAAACCTTGAACCCGTGGCTTTCATGTAGTACCCTAGCCAGTTGTTGTTCTTGTTGTTTGTTTCTGGGAGCACGAACCCAAACTAATGTAACAATGACGGAATTGAATAAAGACTTTCTGACAACGAAGTTTGACAATGTGAACTTGACGGGCGGACCACTAGCGTGATTCTTGATTAATTTTCATTTCACCAACGGTATCAGTTCTTTTTTCCGTTACGAGTAATATATTAGTCGAAATTAGTAGATCCCCCAAACCACAAGAGAAGATGCTGGAGCGCGGATAAGGACCACACTAAATAAATTGAAATACAGGGTTTCCAAAATGCAACGAGCTTACACTAGATTTATAAGTTCTCGGAACGGGCATAAACATTTTAAGCAGTAACAATTATTTTCTATTTTTATTTCGCAGTTTGCGGTGACTTTGAAAAAAAATTGCTGTTACAGTTCTGACACTGTTGTAGCAGTTCGAACACAAAGGGTGCCTTCAAAACCTGTTCTGGGTTACTTGGGTTACCGTAGATCACTCTTTTGCATGTACTAACCCTGAGATCGTGTGAGATTTCGCGTCATAGACCCCGGATAGCTTTATCTTAGACAGTTACTTGTACACATAGCAACCGAATTACGCTTGAGGCAGTAAAACCATGTCAGAAAATGACCAAGCTTTCTATAAACGTTTCGACTATCTACCAACCAAAAACGAGTAAGAAACAGGGGAGGGGAGGGGGGGGGGGGGGAAACGGTGCGTTTACTTGCATTAATTCACAGTATGACGTCTACTAGTCAGTAAACGGCGATTAAAGGTCTAACGTATCGTAATAGCAAGTACGTAAATAAACTTTGCATTGTGTTCCAGATGTTGTGTTGTAGCTAGTTTATTGTTGTCACGTGAGCCTCGGTTTAATCCGTGTGACGACTTCCGGTTAAAAGGCTACCAATTCGTAACTTATCGGTAAAGCCAGAGATCCAACTGGGTGAATTTTCGAAGCAGGAGTGCCCCCCCCCCCGGTCAGTAACTGAGGAATCCCCCCAATAAAATAACCCCGCCCCACAGCGCCGTATTAAGGCTCGTAGAGGCCTGGAGCTTAAGATTTATTGTACCCCTCCCCGCCCCACATTTCTGCAAAAAAAGGAGAAAATACATATTCCTAAAAAAGGAGAAAAACAATAATTTATTCAGTAAAAGTAAATTTAAGAAAAGTTAAAGTAGCGTTATTTAATTTTCCCGGGACCGTGATGTTCTCTTTTGACCCTTTTTCGGCCTGTAGCCCAGTGCTCCAAGCACCCTAAGCACCCCCTACGCCCCCCCCAAAAAAAAAAAATCCGGCCCTGCCACCCCAGCAAATAAATTTCATTTTTAAATGACGGTATTTTTTTTTATTGAATAATGACTAAACCATCGACCGTTTTACAGCGGTGCAATTATTACAGGTTTTTTTAATTGGTTTCGTTCTTTTTTACTTTGCTTTCGTTTTCTTTCACTTTGGTTTCGTTATGTTTCGAATTGCTTTAGTTTCTTTGCCTTTTGGTTTAGTTTCTTTTCGTTTTGGTTTAGTTTCTTTTCGTTTTGCTTTCGTTTCTTTTCACTTTGCTTTAGTTGCGAGATAATTTTACCAATCTGATAGTTGAAGCAAATTAAACGGAGAATACTAAATGTAATTTACAGTAAATAAATTAGGATGTATAGGTTTAAAAACGTATTAAATTATTGATTTACTGTATACAGTAATATCAGTAATATCCATAAATGGCTACTGCTAAAATTAAGTTGAACGACATATTTAAAAAGCAATGTGGTGAGAATCATCAGTGGATTTTCCGTCGGTAATGTGTTCCGAGCACTTAATTTATTTTTCTTTTATTTATTTGTAATAATTCAAGAATTTCTGTCACGACGCTCCAAGAAAACAACTGAAAACGAAACTAAAGGCCCGATACTGTCGTACAGGAAAGCTTCATTCCAGCCGCGATGTAGGGTAGGTAACGGGAAAATACGGGGCCACACACAAATTACATCACTCAAATTTCGTCCTTTTTGAAATACCTCCCTTCAGTCACACTACTCACAATCTTTGCAACCCCGACCCGTGGAAAATATCATCGACCCCCCCCCCCCCTCCAATTCCTTACCGCAAGGGGAAAGCAGTGTGGGAAAATTATAAATGTAGTAGTGAAATTAGTCAGATTTTGCACTAAAATTTCTGAAGACCGTTCCTGTAAAGTCAATACCCTAAACCAAAAATTGTTAAGGATTCCCGCCAAGCTGTTCGGCCGTGTGAAGTCGTGATATCAAACGCAAGCTCTTTCACCAAGCTAATCCCACCGAGTAATAGATCAAAGGTTAAATGAAATATATGAAAATTGCTTTCTGCGCAATTTTCAATTATTTCATTTAACGTTTGAAGTATTTATTAGTCGGTGGGATTAGCTTGGTGAAAGAGCTTGCGTTTGATATCACGACTTCACACGGCCGAACAGCTTGGCGGGAATCTTTAACAATTTTTGGTTTAGGGTATTGACTTTACAGGAACGGTCTTCAGAAATTTTAGTGCAAAATCTGACTAATTTCACTACTACATTTATAATTTTCCCACACTGCTTTCCCCTTGCGGTAAGGAATTGGAGGGGGGGGGGGTCGATGATATTTTCCACGGGTCGGGGTTGCAAAGGTTGTGAGTAGTGTGACTGAAGGGAGGTATTTCAAAAAGGACGAAATTTGAGTGATGTAATTTGTGTGTGGCCCCGTATTTTCCCGTTACCTACCCTACATCGCGGCTGGAATGAAGCTTCCCTGTACGACAGTATCGGGCCTTTAGTTTCGTTTTCAGTTGTTTTCTTGGAGCGTCGTGACAGAAATTCTTGAATTATTACAAATAAATAAAAGAAAAATAAATTAAGTGCTCGGAACACATTACCGACGGAAAATCCACTGATGATTCTCACCACATTGCTTTTTAAATATGTCGTTCAACTTAATTTTAGCAGTAGCCATTTATGGATATTACTGATATTACTGTATACAGTAAATCAATAATTTAATACGTTTTTAAACCTACATCCTAATTTATTTACTGCAAATTACATTTAGTATTCTCCGTTTAATTTGCTTCAACTATCAGATTGGTAAAATTATCTCGCAACTAAAGCAAAGTGAAAAGAAACGAAAGCAAAACGAAAAGAAACTAAACCAAAACGAAAAGAAACTAAACCAAAAGGCAAAGAAACTAAAGCAATTCGAAACATAACGAAACCAAAGTGAAAGAAAACGAAAGCAAAGTAAAAAAGAACGAAATCAATTAAAAAAACCTGTACGTCTGGGTCTGGGCGGTTTGGGTCTGGGCGGTCTGGGTCTGGGCGGGTGGGGGAATTTTTTTAGGTTGTTTCACCGTTCGAGTTCAATTTATTTTATTTTATTACTTTTCATTCACTCATTTAAAAAAATACACTGAAATAAAATGATGAAGCTATCTAAACCCCTCCTTTCCCTGTGGGCGCCCCTGTTTCGAAGGCACTCCACCCCAGGTTTGCAGTTACTACTTCTGGACGGCTTGTAAATTCCAGCGGGTGGGGGAATAATTTTAGGTCGTTTCATCGTTCGGGTTGAATTTATTTTATATTTTATTACTTTTCATTCAATCATTTCAATAAAATAAACTGAAATTAAATGATGAAACGATCTTAAACCCCCCCTCCCCTTTCACTGTGGACACCCCTGTTTCGAAGGCACTCCACCCCAGGTTTTACACGACACAACACACGAGTCCATCCTGACTTTCGGTTTCGGTTCCCACAAAGCGTCGTCTGCTCTCCCCCCACAACTCTTAAAACGTCGATCGTCAGCACATGCGCTGTTCCCCCCATTTCCGTAGCCGTGTGTCTGCTTTGGTGTGGCCTTGCCTCGCCGCCGGGCCGCTTGCTGCCTGCGTTAGCAACACGGATCAACAAAAGCCCGGCTCCCAACACCGTGGCCCTCTGTTCCTGAGTTAGTGCGTCCGAACTACCCACCCTGTGTTTCCACGCCCGTACACTGGTGCCCCCCCGCCACGCAGGTGTGTAGGATATTATAATTAATACTCACACGTACGGTTACTCGCAAAACTACTACTGAAGTGTACGTACTCGCAGAGTCCACGTGGTGTCTGTATGCAGTTTGTGAAGTTGAGAAACAGATAGTGTGGGGGAAAAAAACAAGGGTAACGGCGGGTGTTTGTGCCTGTCTACTTAGCCGTCGCGTAAAACCGACACGAAAATTGCCACCAGGCTTAAAGGTAGGAAAAATATTATTATTTATATTTAATTATTATTTTTAATATTTTTTGTGGCTTTTTTATTGATTTTTAGCGGTCGGCACAGCAGTTTTGCCGTGTGTGAGGCGTAATGTTGGATTATAATACGCTTGTTGAGTGTCGGTAAGTCTGAAGGCAGCAATTAATATCTCAGAGATAATAATCTCCGGGGTGGGGGAGTGGGGGCGGGAGCGCTGTGGAAGAGGAAGGACTCCTTAATGAATTGGCAGCAAAAAAAAATCGAGTTTCAGAAAAGTGGGACGTATTTAATGACTTTGTACCCTAAAAGACGACATTAACGAAATACTGCCAAAATTAATTTTGACAATACGGATGCAATATTAGGGGAGGAACCCTGCTCATACCCAGCTACCCAAGGTCGTTTTACGGGTACTGGAGTATTATTTCATCTTAATATACTTCCGCACTTCGCCGTAGCACCTATGAAAATCGCTGTTAGCGAGAAATTATTGCCGAAGCAATGGCCTAACCTAACTTATCACTACATTAGGAAAAGAGAAAAACAAAAAAAGAGCGACGCAAGACCAAGGGGAATTTCGGAAAAAATCACAGAATTAATTATATTCACAAATTAACTGTTTAAAAATGATACGTTTTGCCGGTGAAATCCATCGTTTTAGCTGTCTCGTTTAACAACATCCGTCATTATGCGTTCACAAGCTGGAATTTACTTATTCCGGGTATTTATTGTTCGTAGGATTGAGCTCACGCTACCGGAATGACAGTATGTCGAGCGCACACCTCTGGCAGTATGCAATCATAACTGTGGGGGGACGCACTTCGCGAATCAAAGATAAACGTTCTAAAACCTCTCCAGTCACAAGTGTTAGCAACTCACCGCCGGAAACTCACCCCCAGAACTCACGGGGGGGCCATGGAAATTATTCACAGCATTCAACATTTTGTGACTTTTTCTCTAGGCCAACTTGTGACTTTTTTTCCCTGTGATTTTTTCCGCGCTTTCAATAGGATGATCAGATCGCGAATCAGATGTTGGGTACGATCGTGTTATGTGGCAACGTGCTGCTGTCTAATGTGGCATTTGACAGAATTACAAAATTTTTTTTAACGATTGCCTCTTAACGTTCCGAAATAACCTTACTGTTGAAAACGCACGATAATCCAAATATTCTCTCTCTTTTTTCTTTTTTTTTTTACATACTAAGCCTAAGTATGTTGTATGACATGACGGGAGGCATGGGGGGGGGGGGGAGAACTTCCCGCACTGACACACTGTTTACCGAAACATCCCTTAAAGGTTCCTCTTCACCTAATGACAGGTTGCAGCATCTAGCCGTCTACCATTATTTAATTCCATGTAGCACTTGATTTCAACAAGCGAAGGAATGCGCAAAGAAATTTCGTTTTACACAACAAACTGGCCACGTGCCTCCTTAATTATTGAATGTAAAGATGGCTCGCCCACGTGCACCAGAGAGCAGGTGGTCAAGGTTAACGATATCGGGTTAAAATCTGCGTTTCAAAAAGTCGATGCGTAGAAAAAAGCGCCCGCGATATCGTTAGACTTAACTTTACCGCTTGCTTCCTGGTGCACGTGGACGCACCAACTTTACACTTGATGATTACGGAGGCACGTGGCTTGTTTGTTGTGTAAAAAAAAAATTATTTGTGTGTTTCGTCGCTTGTTGAAAGTAAGGGCTAGACAGAACTAGATAGCGACAAATAGCTATAGATACTACAGCTTGTCATTTGGTGGCAATCCCCCTTTAACACTGTTCTTTAACACAGACTCTAACACAGTGTACCCCGTGTTTTTCGACAGACTTTAACACAGTCCTACCGAGTGCTTCATCGTTCATTCTGAGTCCGGCTTCCACGCGGTATGCTGTCGAGCCAGTGACAGTTTTTAATTTTGCTGGAAACGTACGTTAAAACTTATGCTATGAAGTTTTTATGTAATAAGTATGCGTAAAAAAAAAATCATTTGAGCTGCGAATAGTCCACGCATTCGTCAGTTCGCAAGCTGTAGCGTTTCAATGACCTGGTAGGGAGGAACGCGTTTCGTTTCTCTAGCTAAGGCCGATTGAGGTAGAAATTGCGTATCTTGCCTCCCAGTTATCTTCATGCCTGTGCTCACGCATGCCAGAAGGTTAGGGCGCATTTGTGCTACGACTCGCTTTCGAAACCTTCTCGCGGCTAGAAGCTAGAAATTATCTGAAATTCCAACATGGCGGCGGTTTTAGCTCTGCCGGCCCGCAACGAAAACAGTCAATATGTGTGTTCAGAAGCGACTAGGAAAATCGTTTCGTCAGGAGGAATTGTACATCTTATTGTCACAGATTATAAGACTGCTGGCATTTACTCAAACGATGTCGGATCTAACAAATCAAGGTAGCGTTGTTACCATAGCAACTGCATATCTGCCATCGCGATTAAATTCTGACTGCGAGGATGCAAAGGCGGGTCGTTGCTAAACGCGCCCTTATGGCGCATTTATGCAACGTAACCTTAACGGTCGCCGAACGCTATTTGCTAGTCAAGCGTTATTTATTTACAATTTTGGTTTCAGTTTCAACTCAATGAACGCGGCAATGCATAAAAAACAATCTACTATAAATCACAACGAGAATAAAGAACAAAGTGCAACAGTAATTTTGAACATTGCTACGACATTGTCGTCATTTCGCGCTATATCCAAAATTTGCTATTTTCGCGCAAAGAACAGCATCTGGCAGTGATCAGACGACGGTAGAAAAAAATAGCTGCTCGCAGCGAGAATTCAAAATCCAACATGGCGCCCATTTCGGGGTTATCGAATCGAAAACAAACCATCGAATGCTGGCATTCAGAAATCAATCCGCCGTCTAGCACTGTACAATTGGTTTTCTTGTCATAAATCGATGCTGTCATGTTGTACGCATCGTACTTCGCGTCGCGAGACATGAGAGGATTTGTGCCTGCATCGTTGCCACGGTTAATACGTATAGACAACTCGAAAGCCTCATACTTTGGTAAAGACGAGAAGCAGCCATGATTTAGTATTAACCAAGTAAAAACTAGTGAGCGAGAAATTTTACGCTGGCTAATCGTTGCTTAAACGCGCCGGGGTAAATAAGATTTTGGCGAAGGCTAAGTCAACTGTAGAGCCAGTACCCGAAATCTGCAGCTTCTGTCCCAGTTGACCTTGTGATGGATATAACGATGGACGTAAGAATTTGTAACTGAAGCTCTTGGTCTAAGTCGTGATTACAGACTGGAAGGTAGTTGCGGCGTGCAGGCATGAGACAAGCCGTTAGCCAAACTTATGGTTTGTCTTCCTTGACCTGTGGTATTACGGCCAACTGAGATTGAAGCTGCATTCCTGGTTAGTGCAGTGAGAAACGTAGCTTCAATCTCAGTTGGCCTCGATCAGATTGCATGTCATTACAAACACGCGAAAAGGGGTGTTCAGCCGCATAAAGAAATAGTTCCAGTTTTAAATATCGTTACGATGCTGAAAAAGGGCAATGACGTCATTGGAAGCGTAATAGGAGCCCTTAGATTTTCAAAAAATTGACCTAAATTTTGATACGATTTCTGCGGTTTGAAATAAATAGCGAGCAAGACAGCGATTTTGACTAAATTACTACATTTTCGAATTCGTCACTATCGCGATCACTGAAAGGGAAAAAAAATTAACTAGATAACCCGTTTTACCTTTTCCAAGCTATGCGGAACCCTGGCGGTAGTTGCGGATACTAATACCCTATATAATTCTTTGCCTTCATGTTGCTTCGAAGGCCAAGCATTAGCGGAGTTGTTAGTTGCCGTAACTACCGCCAGGGTACCGCATACGCTTGGAAGAGTTAAGATGCGATATACTTTTTAATACATAGATGATACAGCAACAAAATGAAATTACATGGGTAAAATAGCTTTTTCGAATTGACGGAACGAAGGGGGGGGGGGGGGGGGGGGGGTAAATGGCGGAAACGAGACACGCATCCAAAGTGTAAACTAGTTGTTTTCTGATTGTGGGAAATCCTATGATCGATACAATGTGCGCCTTTACATTATTTATCGCTAACGTATTTAGTGGAATAAACAAACGACCATGAACTGATGAGATAACTGAGCGTCTGGAGCACGGGAACAAATTAATTGAAAAACGTAGAAAAATGTCACAAATTGGCCAAAGAAAAAGAATCACAGTAAAAGAAAAAAATCAGTAGATGGTGAATACTGTGAATAATTTCCATGGCTTTCCCATACACCGGCAGTGAATTTCAGGAAGTTTGTGGTTAGGGAGGTTTTAGGGTTTTTATCATTACAGTACGAAGCGCAGCCCCCCCCCTACAGTTCTGATTGCGCACGCCCGGAGTTTCATTCTGCGTATATTCCGGCAGTGAGTTTACGTCACTTCTGACAGGGGTCGCTTTCGGATATATGTTCGCGGCACCCCACAATTCAGATTGCATACTGACAGAGATACCACGCTGTCAGACGTGCGATTCAACGTACGGTTCAATGGTTCATTATGGTAGCGAACGATCGATCATACGAACAATAAATGAGAAGCACCTACAAACAATGAGTGCCAGCTTGTGAACGCATAATGAGGGACATTGTTCGCATGGCCTGTCTTAAAATGGCGTGTCTGAGCATCGAAAGATAATTTTAAAAGCAGTTAATGCACGGTGGTGACGTCACGCCAACACATCCCAATGCTAAAAGTGTAGTGGTTATATACGGTTAATCTGAAAACCCACACACGTGACCGTGGGTTAATTTTGATAACCCACACTTTTTTGATAACCTAACACTTTTTCCGCACTCTACACAACCCCTACTTCAGCCGGGGTGACATGTGACATATACTGACCGACTTTACAAAACTACCGTACACAACACAAATTCAACCAGCAAACCCCATTGCAACCAACATAAATAGGCACATTTGCAACCTGCGACATTTATCGGACTAACACGAAAAAAAAAACCTCGAGCAGGCTACTATGCTACGCCCCCACCCATGGAGAAATGGTCCGACCCGGACCCGGCAACCTTTCGTTTCGACGGTACGAAAACTACGCTACTGACACTTCCTAAGCACACCTACAAACCTACGAGACTCAAGCGAATAGCGCATTTTATACGCCATATCTTATTTAAACTAATCAAGTAGAAAAAATACCGTTTTACCTTAAACACAAACGTCGGTGACTGGGACTGGATATAGGGACGTCCTCGCGTACGTGAGACTTTCGCAGACAGGAAGTTTAAACCGGAAGTTTGAGTTCAGGAATTTACGTCATGATTCACAAATAAAATTTTCAAATAAATTTTTTTTAAATCTCAAATAACTAGATATGTTGGCTCGACGTCACACCTTAGCATTAAAATACATATCCGTGAGTCCTAGTCGATTTAACGGTTATAATTGCTCTTGAGCTCGAACGGCTAGTCCACTATCTCGGGGCTGGAGAGAAAAACTCGTGGGCTTCGCCCACTCGTGTTTCCCTCCACCCCCCTCGATACTGGACTAGCCGTTTCTTGCTCGCGAGCAATTATAACCGTTAAATCGACTGGGACTCACGGATATCTCTTACTTAATTTGCGAATTTCTTGCCTGTGACTTATTTTCTGTGATTTTAATTTTATGACTCTTTCCCTAAAGCCGGGCGTCCTGATTACCATAATCGAGGTCGTCCGTATATTTAAGGAAAGGGGGCATGTGCCCTCTCTTTTTTATCTTTTTTATCCATGCCCTTTCGGTAAGGTCAAAACCACTAAAAAAAAAGATTATTCAGGGATTGCTATAACCAACTGATTCCCGGATTCGAACCGTATGAACAGGTCGTTATTATTTTTTTGTTTTTACACCTTTTATAGACCTCTGAAGACAGAGGGTCAGAAAAAATGTGGTAGCCTTTATTTACACATTTCACTGTATATGTTGCTTTGCGTTTTTTTTAGTGCATTTGGCTAGTCCCCTCCCCCCTCCTCCCCCTCCTTCCTTTTGAAAGTTTCGCGAATCTACGGCCCGGAAAAAATATTGCTACACCTAAAAATAATCAGTGGAAATTTATTTCCAGAGTGGACCTACATCGTTGAATCGTCGAGATTAGTATTACCTTTTATTGGACGATAATGTTTCTCAACAAATTGCTACAGCAAGCCATCAAAACATTCATTATTCATTATTTCGAATATTGATTTTTTACACAAAACCGGCCAAAAGGGTCACAAACGTGCCGATATTTAGCCGAAACTACAAGGCAAAATTGGCTAAACTGTGTTTCCAGCTGGCTGAAAACTAGCCGAATGTTCCATTCAAGCCGCCGAGTAGTTTAAACAAAAATAGTGGTTCGGGGGGGGGGGGGGGTCTGTTCCCAGTTAATTTGTTAGCGTGTTTCATTTAAACCAACAGTGTTGATCATATGTGAAAAGACAAAGTGTCCGCTGCAACCCATAAAAACTGCTGCGGAATTGAATTTTAGTAATGTTTGCGGGGCAGGGGATGCTCAGTGACCCCACAGGAAGCTTCCCCTCTATCAATACTTCTGTTTCCTTTTTTTTGAGAAGCATACAAGTAAAGTAAAATAAAGATTTATTCCAGGAATAACCATGGAATGAGGCACCTCCCTCATTAAAAAAAAAAATAATAATTTCTTTGAGCCTTAAGTCAGCCGAAGCAACTTAATGCTTGTATGGCTGAACTGATTCAATTTTGAACATTACCAGACTTTTAGAGAAGAAGAAATATCTGGTAACGGGAGGTGCCAACCCGGGGATTCGATCCGGGAAACCTCCGATCATCGTAGGGGGCCGAAAGATTGTCCAGATTGGACAGAATAGTTCCCATAGCCGCTGAAGGATCATGGTAGCCTCTCACACTACCCTGGCCGGCAGTCCTGCAGGGACTTTGATATAATTCGTAACGAGAATAAAAAAAAATAACTACACCTCGAAAGCTTTAACATACAGTTTTCTTAAATTCTACTATGTTGCGCTTTTTACGAAGAAACAGATGCTGTAACTAACAAAGTATCTGGTATCCTGAAAGTACAGTAAATAGCATATCAACAGTTCTGGGAAAGCTAACCCCCCCCCCCCCCTAAAATGCTTGAAGGTCAGAAATCGTGAAATTACGTAATTACAATCCTTCTCCTCATCCCCCCCCAGAACCTGACCTTAAAGCATTTTAGGTGCTTTAAGCTCAGAAATCGTGAAACCTAGCTACATACAACCTATCCCTGGCACCGGACTTTAAAGCAGTTTAGATCGGTAATTTTCTGCTAGAGATTGAGTGAAAGCGTCATAGACTCAAGGAAATCAAGGTTTTATTCCATTAAATCCTGGTTGTTCTGTACCAAAATTAACTAGAATCTTCAAACATAAAAAGCAAACTAAATAAAATAGTAAACTAATAGTCGAATTAATTTTGACAGCCTATGGACACTTAGTTGGCGATTTACGGTAAAAGTATCTGTTCAGACTATAAAATTGTCTCATGAAAAAAAAAGTAATTTGTCGGGTTTTGTCGGATGACTGCAATTTCTTCGGATTTTTCATGCATGGTAGATTTGTTGGATACCGTAATCCTTAGGGGTAATTCAAATATTCGTTCGTTAAGAGCATATTCCAATATGACATATTCTATTTGAATATTCGCAAAAAAAATTGTGTGTAATTTAACATTTTTTTAAATTTGGTTTTTAAGTTTTCCTTTGGGCTTGGCGTGTCACAGCCTGTCCGCACTACGCTTCCTTCTTTTCCCATTTCCCTCTCAACCAATCCAAGTAACAATCCATGCGTTTTGTATCGTCACTTCAAGTGGAGGGAGGGGAGGAGGCGGGGTTGAAATTACGGAAGCGCACACAAGAACTCCCTAAAATATTAACAACTAAAGAATGGGGAAGTCAACCAGGTCCACGATAACGAGCTGATAGATGACGTCAACTTCAATATCGTACGAGAAAGGACAAGACACCTTGGTGAATTATGTACAACATCGTACGCCTCGCGTCGCCAATAGACTAAATAAAAAATAAAACCATTTTATAAAAAACGGATGGGGGGGGGGGGGGGGGGGGGGGGGCAGCAGGCCGAAACATGGAACCAAAATTTTGAACGAATATTCGAATAATTTTTTGGGCGAATATTCGAATATGTTTTTTCCCTATCTGTCCGACTCTAGTAATCCTTACGTTTCCTGCAGCTGATTTAAAAAAAAAAACATTGCTGTAGGCAGCGTAGGGACTGAGTGTGGTAAGGAAAAGTGCCCTACGTTAAAAAAGGGTTTAAAGGGTTTAACGAGCGTTAACCACTCCTGGTCCTGCTTACGTTGAATGAGTTTGAACAATAGAGCAGCGGCAAGTGACGTCATATTGGCTATAAGAGATAGCTGCAAGGGGCACTAGATTGAAATGGAGGGTTAAACAACGGCACGTCTAGTCAAGGCAGTGCTTAATTGAGAGCGGATTTCTTAGGCTTAAAAAACCGTTGTTTACTCCAATCCCTTATGCTGCGAGGTTGTAATCGGAAAATAAAGATCCCACTTGCTTAAAAATGTCAGCAACTGCCAACAAATCGACAAAAATCGCGCGTTATAGGCCTACGAAATCCACTCTCAACAGCATTGTCTTCAGTAAAACGCCCTTCTTTTCGCCCTCCAGTGGCCCTTGCAGCTGACTCAGTTACTGGCTCCACCATAGAGTTATATACAATAATACTACGTTATGTCACTGCTCTATAGCAAGGTCATGAGGTTTCCGAGGGTCATACGACGAAGTAAAAGGTGCCCTCATAAGGCAGGAACTCACAACTATGGCCCAACATGGCCGCTCCCAGGTAATTTGTGTGTGGGGCTGGTCCCATTTTCAATGTTTTACCCTTTTATATATATGTCATTTTTGTGAACAAGAAGCAAATTACAGCTCCGAAAATTATAAATTTGTTTGGGTTTATAGGGATTTGTGAGTTCGTGCCTGGTCAGAGGGCATCTTTTACTTCTTTTCAATGTCACTCACAAAGTAAGATATACGGGTCATGAGGTTTGTTCACTAGAATCATTCCCCTAAGTTTGTTGCATACCTAATCAACATATGTTTTTCCATAACATATTCCGTTGTAAGAACAAGCCTATATGTTTTTGGCCATCTGTTTGCTTAATTTCAAAGTAGAAACACGATTTAGTATTTCAACAATCAGTTTACGGTATGGCCATTTTGGAACACTGTTGTTTCTCCAAAAAAACGGTGATTTGTGGATAATGGATAAACACAACTTGGCTGTTCCTGGAGACAGGTAAATCCACAAGTTCAAACAAAACAACGAATTTTTCATTTCGAGAGAACAGGGTCTCTCTTGGTCACAAACACAGATAAACCCAGCAAATGACAATATGCTGGG
>JAHWFP010185029.1:29669-46981 GCA_023313725.1 Lithobius niger | reverse complement strand
TGGATATTTGGCGGCTTTTCTTACACCAGTTTTGGTTTTGGGTGGATATCACAACTTTCACAGGCCTTGAATACAAAGAATCCCACGGTCTAATCGTCACCTCTACTTTTCTTGTCTGGAGGTATGTTTATAAATTTTCTCATTCATAATTTTCACATTAACTTGCCATTGCCCAATTAACCGTTACGTCAGCGAAACTGACACCCGGTTTGGTTTATTGTATGGCCATATTTCACATGCTTAAGTTTGTTCAGTCCCATTTTTTAGCGCACTGGCTAGCAAACGCTAATTTTCGTTCGCTTCGCTCACTTAATCAGCACATCCATCTTCAGTTGCTCCTCCCTAGGTAATTTTAATCATTTTGCAAGAGTTTTCAAGTCTGATTGCATATCATTTAAGTTTTCAGTAGGCACATTTCATAACGTAAACATGTGCAGGATCACGAGCATACAAGTAAATCATACCTTTGATTTGAGTTTATGATTTAAGAGTTCATTTACATATACTATAGTGCCCGCGGCCTATGTTGAGTTCGCCGCAGAACGAACACAGATAATTGATTGTACGTTTTTGGTAGCAGAGTACCTTGTTGATATCCAAGATGGTTACAAATACAATGGCGGACGTCGATTAAAGCAGCCCCTACCAGGATGGCGTAGCCGCTCATAAAAGACTTGCAGGACTCAAGATACGCTGCGCACACAATATATATAAAATTGGCCCAAGCACTGAACCTTGAGGCACACCATACTAATCCATTTCGTTTGTACAATGACTGACAATTTTTATTTAAATTCCTGGGTCCTTTTCTGAAGACAACTTGTGATCCAGTCTAAAGCCAGGCCTCGCAATCCGTAGCGTTCTAATTTTTCCTCGAGAAACTAACGTGAAACAGATACGTGAAACAGTATCGAATGCTTTTTTTGAAGAACACTAGAAGCATGGCAGAGAAAGCACCAGAATCTTAACATTTATACAATTCGGTTATTTCTTGGAGAAACACATCTTGTGTGCTTTTTGTCGGCCTGAAACCAAACTGCGTCTCTGTCAAGTAAAGATGTTATTTGTATTTAGGACACCAATTATTCCCTTTTTCATACATTTTTCAAGTAACTTTGAGAAAACCGTCAATTTAGAAAACGGTCTGTAGTTTTTTGATTCTGTTATGTCTCCCGATACTTCTTTTTCTTTTGGAAAAATGCCAATTATGAAAGTTAAAGGGATATGCCTCCCAGCGCCATTTTTCTCGATTCACCACATCAAGTATAGCTCCAAAGGTCTATTTCCTTATCGTTAGCCAATCCCTTGGTAAAAATCCGTTTTAAATTGAGGCGTCTAGGAGATTTTCTGTTGAATAATTGTAAACTTTATTTACTGCGTCCCGCAGTATATGATCCTTTGCGCGCTTATAATAATCATGACGTTTCAACCCTATGTATGCATGTACTAATTTTCTAATAATTACCATGAGATCAAAAATCTGAAAGACTAATGCGGTAAAATTAAAATTAATTATTCCAATAGATCGCCGAAGCAAAATTATAAGACACTAGCCTAGAAAAATATAAATTGTGATGCTAAAATACGAGAATCTTTCCGGTTTGTGACGACACCATCTTTAACTTGATGCTGTTTCGTGTACTATTCCCAAAGCCCACCGAGACAGCGGCTACGTTCCTCGCTGCGAGGAACGCAGCCATCATCCCAGCCGACCTTAGCGCTGGTAAATGCGCGGATGGCGATCTGCGCGTGGCTGTTATAAGGCACGCGGACCGTAATAAAGCAGGCCGGTAGGTACCCTTAAATTAAAAAATATGGGTGAGGGGGATGAGCAATTCAATCTGCTACACTTTTAACTAAGGAAACACTTTTTTGGTTGCACCCATGGGGCAATCTCGGTGTTTAGCGATTTAATAAGGGAGGTCACTTCCTGACATGTCACAGGAGTCAAAAAAATCGAGTAGGGTTAACCTCATGCTATCGCCGGTTGTGGCATCCGGGGTCTGCACCGAAATCTTCCAGAGTGAAATTGTTAAGGCTGTATGATGATGACGATACTTACATGGGAAACTAGATGCAATAATGGGACTTCCATTAAGCACTGATAGTGTCCCGGACATATCAGTGTCAACACGCCTAAGCGGTTGTTTAATTAATGCACGAAGCCTTGAATGTAAAATTGATGAACTGCACCTATTGCTGGCGACCTTTAAATATGATTTAATTCTTGTTGTTGAGACGTGGCTTAATGACTCTGTGCCCGATAATAGGTTTATAAATAATTTGCCGTATCGGATACTTAGGCGGGACCGTGGTGCAAATGGAGGTGGGACAGCCTTTCTTGTTAAGTTTAAATGGGCGTTTAATGTAGTTAAAATGGCCAATGAATCAGAGGCCATGTGTATTGATGTCGAAAACGTTTATTCTTGGCTACATCACTAACAACAAAAATGTTTTAGAAATTAAAGAGATGAATAACTTTATGCAGTCAAGCTTGTCCCCTAAATTATTGAACGTTGTGGTAGGCGACTTCAACATGTCTAAAGTTGACGGGGAGAATTGTTAGTGTGACTCTATCCCTCAGCAACTTTTCTTTGACTGTGTCTCTATGTTGGGTCTTCGACAACTGGTGACTACGTTAACAAGGGGTGACGGGATACTTGATCTGGTCTTGGTTGGCAATGACGGGCTGGTTTATGACGTGGATGTAGCAGCGCCTTTGGGATTTAAAAAAAAAATCAATTTCTTTGAGCCTTAAGTCAGCCGAAGCAATTTAATGCTTGCATGGCTGAACCGGCTCAATTTTGAACATTACCAGACTTTTTGAGAAGAAATATCTGGTAAAGGGAGGTGCCAGCCCGAGGATTCGATCCGGGAAACCTCCGATCATAGTAGGGGGCCGAAAGATGTCCAGAATAATTCCCATACCTACTGAAGGGGCACGGTAGTCTCTCACGTTACCCTCGCCGGCAGTCTTGGCGGGGACTTTGCCAAGATCCCCTTCCCAAGGGTTCGACCAGATCCGCAAACCTTCAGCAACCAGGCTAAGCTCTCTCACCGCTCAGCCACAATGGCCACAATATGGTTACTTTTCGAAATTGCACTTGGGAATTGTCCGAAATCTGTCCCGGAAAAATCACCAATGAGGAGGGTCATTTTGAGGCATTAAAGGGTATTTTGTCCATGCAATATTAGGCGGCAAACATAGGACCTGTCGAAGATGTGGAAAGGGGGCGAGGGATAATCGTCTAACTGGAAAATCGCATAATTGGAAGAACATATACCGTATAACAGTATAACGGAAAGTCGTCTAACAGGAAATGCGTATAATGGAAAATTGTCTAACCGGAAATTCGTATAATGAAAAATCATCTAATGTCCCTGCCTCGCTCTCGCTGCCGCGCTCGGCGGCTATGTATATATCATCAGAAACCGCAATTAGACGTCTATCCAGTTAGACGTTTATCCATTATACGATTATCCATTATAAGATATTCCGTTTAGAAGTTTTCCATTATACGGTATTCCGTTTAGACGATTTTCCTGATTTTTTTATTTATGCAAATATTAGACAATTATTCCATTAGACGATTTTCCAGTTAGACGTTCGTCCGACGCCCCGTGGAAAAAGTCTGTGAGAAATTTTCCTTTACGTAATTTACGATGCAGTGAAGCGTTGTACCACAATTAAATATCAGAATATGAAAACAATAAAATATCCTATCTTCATACGTAAACTGGTTTCTAAAAAAAAAATAAAAACTGGAAAAAATATAGACTCCATACGGATGTTTTATCTAAAGAATTATATTCAGCTTGCTGCAAAGACCTTATAAATAAAATTAAGACAAACGAAGTTAATTTAGAATTAAAGGTTCTTGCTGGGGGTAATCCGTCTGCCGTATTTAGACATATTAAGGCTAAAACTGGTGTATCGCAAGATATTCCACCTTTTCGCATCGATGGTGGCCTAATCTTCAACAACAGTGAAAAAGCGAACATTCTTATAGTGTGCGCAGCGTATCTTGAGCCCTGCACTTATTTTGAGATCAGCTGCGTCTTCCTGGAGGGGCCGGCTTTAACCGACGGCCGCCATTGTTTTTGTAACTACTTTGGATATCAACAAGGCACTCTACGACCAAACACGTACAATCGATTATTCGTGTTCATTCTGGGGCGAACTCAAGATGGGCCGCGGACACTATATCGAGGTATTTTCAAGGAACTTTAGGGTTGACAATGACGTCATGCCTTCCTTTTCATCATTATGTTACTCAGTTATTGAAAATGTGAGTATATCACGATCATCCACCATTAAGGTTTTTGCTGGCCTAAAAAATAGCCGTTCCGTTGAACCTGACGGTATTTCTGCAATGCTTCATAAGGAGGTAAGATATGAAATCGCCGAACCTCTCTTGAAAATCTTCAAGGCTTCAGTTTCTACGGGCAAATTGCCATCTGGCTGGAAAGAAGCTTAGCCTACGTAGTGCCAATTTACAAAACTGGTAATGCGGCAGAACCAGCAAATTATCGACCAATAAATCCTTGACGTGTGTTCCATGTAAAGTGCTGGAACGCATTTTCAGTATTAATTTAATGAAACACCTAACCCAGCATAATTTACTCGATCCAAATCAGTTTGGCTTCATGGCGGGACGTTCACTACACTTCACTTATTGATTGGTCACTGGGATTGGAAGTTGAAGCACGCAGGGATACCGTATTGATCAATAATGCAAAAGCTTTTGACTCGGTATCCCACACCAAATTGTGCAAAAAATTAGTATGTTATGGAATAACGAGCACAGTTCTATCTAGGGTTACAGATTTTCGGTCGGGTAGGTCTCTGCATGTTCGTGTCGGTTCCTCCGTCTCAAGTGCTATCCAAATAACAAGTGGTGTGCCTCAGGACTCCATCTTGGGTCCTCTTTTATTTCTCATATATATTAAAAGGACATTTCTCCCAACGCCATTTTTCTCAATCCTCCACATCAAGTCCGGCCCCAAAGGTCTATTTCCTTACCGTTAGTCAATCCCTTGGTAAAAATCCGTTCTAAAATGTGGAGTCTAGTCGATTTTCTGTTGAATAATTGTTAGCTATATTTACTGCGAGACGCACGCATATGATCCTTTGCGCACTTACAATAACCATGACGTTTCATCTCTGTGTATGCGCGTGCTAATTGGCTAATAATTACCATGAGATCAAAAATCTAAAAGACAAATGAGGTAAAAATTAAAATTAATTATTCCAATAGATCGCCGAAGCAAAATTATAAGCCACTAGCGTAGAAAATTATAAATTGTGACGTTCAAATACGAGAATCATTCCGGTTTGTGACGACACAATTAATGCGTTCATGCTGGTTCGTCTAGTAGGCGCAATGCCGACTGAGACAGTAGCTGCGTTCTTAGCTGCGAGGAACGTAGCTACTATCTGAGTTGACCGTGGCGATTGTATATGCGCGGATGGCGATCAGCGCGTTGCTGTTATAAGGCAGACCGGATGTTGCTTTAATGAACTCAAAAGTAACTATATAGATGTTATTATGTCAAAATTTGCGGACAACCTAAAACTCTATCGTAACATTGCAAATAATGCGGACCAGATTGAATTAACATCTGCCATTAGAATCTTAGAAGAGTGGTCAACCAAATTACAGTTAATAATCTCCACTTCCAAATGCAAAGTATTTCATGTTGGCCAGTTCAATGCTCGCCTAGACTACAATATATTGGAGACCGAAATGGATCATCTTACTGAGGTTAGGGACTTGGGTGTATGGTTTTTCCGGAAATTTTAAGTGTATCACTTTGTAATAGTATTGTGAAGGTTGCTTGGCAAAGGGCAGCTACTATTAAACGAGCATTTGTTTCTAGGGATCGTCAAACACTTTTTTGGGCACATGGTGTGTTTGTTAGACCAATTCTGGAATATGCAAGCCCAGTTTGGTCGCCAGACCTAGTTAAGGATATCACATTGAATCGGTACAGCGGCAATTTACAAAATCTCTACAGGGTTTTAAAACTAAGAGCTACGTTGAACGCCTAAGTATCCTGAATGCGGATTCACTTCAAAAGCGTAGGCTTAAAATTGATCTATCATTAACGATTTCTCTACTTCATGACCTTTGTGGTTTTGATTATCCACCCAAAACCAAAACTGGTATAAGAGCAGCCGCCAAGTTTCCAAAAAAGGTCGACCTTTCAAAGTAGTGATATCATTCCACCAGAGAAAGGCCGCCAAGGTTAATCGCACCTACTAATAGTTCGAAAGTTAAATGAAAACTAGAAGATTGCTACTAGCGGTAGCAATCTTCAAGTTTTCATTTAACGTCCAAAGTATTATTCCGTGCAATTAACTTGGCTAATAGGGCTAACCTTGGCGGCCTTTCCCTGGTTGAATGATATCACTACTTTGAAAGGCCGACCCTTTTTGAAAACTTGGCGGCTGCTCTTATACCAGTTTTGGTTTTGGGTGGGTATCACAACTTTCATAGGCCTGTGAATACAAAGAATTCCACTGTCTAATTGTCACCGCTACTTTTTTTGTCTAGAGTGTCTATAAATTTTTTAATTCCAATTTTTACTTTTGCCGTTGCCCAATTAGCCGTTACACCAGCCAAATGGACACGGTTTGGCTTATTGTCTGCCCATGTTTCACATGCTTAAGTTTATTTAACCAGATTTTTTGACCTTTGTGGCGTTGATTATGCTAGTTATTTCACACTTAGTGGGGACGTCATAGTTTTAAATTAACTGTTCAGCAAGTAACACGGGACTGTGGGAAATATTTCTTTTCAAACCGAGTGGTTAGGGTGTGGAACGAACTCCCCCCTGATGTTGTCATGGCAAACTCATTGCATAATTTTAAAAAGAAGCTGAGGGGTGTTGACTTGGATAAGTATTTGAGGGGGGGGGGAGTTGTATCATGTGTTAGTCTTTGACGTGCTAGTTTCCTTTGTCGTTAATGTTTTTATTATGCTCGTGTGTGTGTGTGTGACATCAGCCTTTTGTTGGGCCAAGTTTCAAGTTTTTTAGATTTTAGTTTGATGATTGAGTAGTTTTACAGGCTGAGTGTAAGCGACATTAATTTAACCCTTACCAGACCTTTTGTTATACGTGACAAAAACTACCTTAATTGGGAGTCTGCTTTTTCATAATTGTACTTGTTTAAATTACAAATGTACAAAATACAATTGGCAATCTCCCCTCCCCTGCCTTTCCTACGCGTCTCTCGATGCCATCGGGGACTTTTGTGTCCCTGGTAGGTCTAACCTTGGTGGTAAGACTGTCGTGATCCTACCTATTCCAATTCATTTGACCATGCTATTTTAAAACTTGTTTTATGTTTAACTTGTACGCATACTTTTATTTTTTGCTTTGGCATTTTAATAATCCCATTCATTACTCTTTGTCACATCTTCCCCTTTTGCTTTTTATCTTCGTATATTTACTTCCGTCCCCTTTTTGGGCTGGCAGTTAGCGATCCCTGGGTACTTGCAGTCCTTTTGCTCCAGCAACAAATTATTATTATAAATACGGGGTGCAGCCCTCCCAAACGAGGATAAAAAAAAAAAAGAAGATATGCCGGAAGCTAGGACAGCAGAACTGACTTTTTTAAATTTGAGAAATGGATCTAGGCTTTCAATAAGGGTCATGACGATATGAGGTCAAGCTAAAGTGATAGGTAAATAAAAATAGCATGTCAATGGAATAAACCGTTTGCGTTTAGCATCAATTTCAACTTAGATTCCACGTTCAGAATAAGTCTTTCCTGCAAGTGTCGGCATTTGTTGGAAAGCCTTCATTTGGGGTAGGCAGGCCAACTTTCTCCTTTAACGTGTGAAGAACTAGTCGGTGGGATCGGCGGGTTGCAACTGAACTAGAAACAGTGCATACCAAACCTTCGCAATCTGTAGTCCTTCCGGCGCTTCGCTGACACTGGTAACGCCAACATGGCGGAGCTAATTTCCTGTTCTCGTCTGAGTGAGATTTGAGAGAACCCAATCCTACAATCTATTTATTCATTTATTGTATTTACACAATTATTGTAACGCCCTATAAATAGCATAACAGCAATTTCAGATTAAACCAACAATTTTAAAGACAGAAGAAACATAGCGGGCATCTGGTACCCAGAGTTCTCGCCGGCAAGAGATTCGTGAGACACAGATCCCATAATTCATCATTCCTGACGTAATCACTCTCATGGTGTAACAACATAATCTATCTTTGTCTACGGCCGTGAGCAAATTGACAACGCAAAATATGTGAAAACGCTGTTCATCTTAAAAACGATGCAAACATCAATTTATAAAATCGAACAGCTATTGGAAACTTCGTTCAGACTTTTGGTTGTGCTAGAATAAATTTTGAAAACAGCATTACAGTTTAACTGCAGCCGTGCGTGTTTTTACCCTACTCGTCGGACTTAAGTTTCTCCAACTTCATTTGTGAATTATTGGGATTGAATTTGCCCACCTTGTTCAACCTTTATGGCGGCTACCATCCCATAATTTCAAAACGGAAGTACCACTGATGGCTGCGCCTTAATTCGTGAATCGTCTTGTCCGGTAAACATAGTTTACCATAGCGACTGTTTTGGCTTGTGAATATCACTCTCAAAGGCCCAGTCATTTCCCCCCTTAGTGGCTTTTTTAGTAATTTTATTTTTGAAATGATACCAGTATTTTTCCCACTTGTTGATCGCATTATTTCATCAAATATTTTGACTTTGAATTGGAGATTACAAACAATTTTTTTTTTCATATTTAAATTTTCCATCTGAAGTATTTGTGAAATTAACCTGGCGAATTGTTTTGGTCCGTGTAGATCACTCCTCTGAAAGGCCGAACCACTCTGAACTTGGCTGCCATTCTACTAGTTTTTTTTTTTTTTGTGGGGGTATGGTGTATCACTTCTTTTTTTTTTTTTTTTCTTTTTGGTCACGTTATTTCATCAGAAAAAATTTGACCCTGAATTAGAGGTTACAACCAATTTTGCTTTTGTCATTGCGGTATTTTTTGTGTTAAATATTTTATTGTTGCAAGTTGTAGTTCTTTGTTTAGTATTTTCAAATTGTTTGCTAACTAATGAAATAAACTAAACTCCCGTTCAAAAATACACGAGCGAATATAAACAAAGACCCCTAGGAGTATCCAACAACTACAGTGAAACCCCCACTGCGGACGCTTGACAGTTTATTTATTCCGTTGACCGACATAACACGTAAAGAATACTAATTCTTTAAGTATGTGTCGGTCAATGGAAAACAAACTAACAACCGCCAAGCGCCCACTATGTGTTTCAACAAATTAAGCTGAAACAATACACAGTTTATACCCACGCTTTTTGTACAATGTCGTATGGCCTAACAAAATCAATACTATCGTTACAATATGGGAATTTTTTTCAAAATACTGGCCATTGATCATGCCTTACGAGTTACGAATGCAAAGAGATTCAAAGAAATGAAAGAAGAGGATGGGCAGTATGCTATCACTACTTTCTAAGTCCCACCCTTTTTTTCAACTTGACGATTTCTTTTACCATTTTTTTTTTATGGTTTAACTTTAGGCTGACGTGTTATTTTTTAAATTGGGTACGTACTCATTTTTTTTCTAGCATGTTTAAAGACACAGTTTCATTGTGAGGGGTTTTGGCCAATCAGGAAAGCTCCGCCACATGATTGCTTTCCCAGCAGCTTAAAAGTAGTGCAGAGAAGCCAACGACCAGCAACAATACGCACGTTAACATGCAGACCTTTTGCCAATAGAACAACCCGATGGGTGACCGAAAAAAAAAACACAAGAGTTAAAGGACAATATCGGAAATTTTCATTCATATATTTCAAACCTTGGCTCTATTTTGCGCCCCTAAACACAGAAAGAACGATTGATATCCGCGTCGAAAACATGGGCTTAAAGCATAGCACTAATTAAAATAGGTTTTTCACCGTTTCCTAAATTCTTTAGATTTTCCCATCACTACTTTCTCGTTTACCCAGCTCGTTCCGGCCATCTAAATGATTTATTTTATTTCTCATGGCGAAAGGTTTACGGTAGAAGCCTTACTGAAATGAAAATTTAAAACGTATTACTCGATTTATGTTGGTTAGTGAAAGTCTCTGCTTGGGTTTGTTATAAAAAGGATTAGAATTTGTGGGATGTTATTTGTTTGCCGTTAAGTCTTACCAGGACGTGTGGACACTATTATCATGTTTCTGAAAATTCATGTAATCTGGGAATTAACGAATTGTGGCAATCCTATTAACTGTAATTTGTGTTATAGTGTTTTTTTTTTCGAAAGTGCTTCAATAATTGAAGCTGCGTTTCTATTCTTTAATAACTTATTATTAACTGTTAGACAGTATCCGTCTAACCAGGTACTGTCTAGTTATTAACTAGTCTCATTTATCTCCATAATTAAAAACGTATGATGTGCGTGTGTGTGAGTGTGTTTGAACCTCTGCTCCTCTTGAACCAAAGAACCTACAAAGGTGGGAGTAGGACCAAACGAAAAATAATTAAATTGTGCTTCGGTTAGGCATATTTTCAACACTCTAACTTGATATTATGACCCTCAAATACAAGAAAAACACACCAAAAATAACGTCAAAGTTTTATTTTTTTACTCTCATGACGTTTGTTCATAACGTCATAGTTTGTTGATGCAAAGGTTATTATGCCTGAACCAATTTTTCCTGATAAAACTATGACATCATGAGCAGGCGAGCTGTGGGATGTGACTGGCGAAGTGTGAGCAATAATTGCAACTACTTGCGTCGAAAAAATCAGTACGTCGATTTTGTGATGCTCTTGGCATCAGAGAACTAGCATGAAGCATGGATCGACGCCAGTGGAGTAAGCGAAGCGAACTATATGGCCAGTGAAATTTTGAAAAAGAAAAAAAATTGAAAACCTCTCGCGTGTTCCCTCAGAAAAGGCTGACGAAAGAGGTGGAGCTTTGAAACCTGTCCTCCCGCTGGGCAAGCCGAAAAGAAAGACGCGGTTAACGCAAATTACTCAAGGCACGTGACTATAGCCGGAAGTCACGTGCCTTGAGTGATTTGCATTAATCTCGTCTTTCTTGCTCAACTTGCCGAAAGAAAAAAACAGCTTTCAACACTAACTTCTTTCGTCTGACTCTTCTGAGGGCGGAAGCGACAGGTTTTTTTTAAAGAATTTTTTTATTTTAAAATTTCGTATTTGTGTAAACTTGAATTGACTCCTCCCCAGACCTAGAGTGACGCGGAAGCAGGGCCCCCACATCAAAGTCAGGGGCCTGGAACTAACTAATGCGGGCCCCACCTCCTCCAACTGAAATCGTAAAAAGATAACAAACACTACGTTATAATATTAGTCGGCCGAAGTTGTGCGTACCGGGCTGGGTTTTTCATTAATCCGGGCTACTTACGTTTCAAGACTTCTCTGCCTAACAAGCTGACAGGCTTGCACTACAGTGCTCCTGCTCCGTGCTCGTTGCCGTTGGATTGGAGTTATTGTTTGTTGGGAGTATACAAAAAATTCATTACGCACAAATCGAGTACATTACTCATCAGTCATCAAAACTAATAATTGCGAAAAAAAAATATTTAGGCCGTGCGGACCACTTGAGTGCTCGGGCCTGGCTACAGTGGGTCCTCCTGATCCCCCCGCGTTGTGGGGGCCCTGCTCGGCAGTACACAGCCATGCTGTGGCGTGAGCGGGGCGGGGGGGGGGGGGGGGGCCCGGGCAGTATTGCCCCTCTCCTTTTCAGAAAAATGCCCTTTTTTGCCCTTTAAAAAAATGTGCCGTATTTTGCTTTTCTGAATCGTTAAATGCTGGCGCTGCAGCTAGGAAAGGAAACTGCCTAAAAAGGGCAAAAAGAAGGGCAGAAAAGGGTAAAAAAAGGCAGTCATAAGCTAAGAACAAGCCCAAAAAAAAAGTCCCCCGGAAAAAAAAATTCTCAGCGTGCCCTTTCACTTAAAGTTGCCCCTGCCCTCTCGGAGGTCTGTGCCCTCACGCTGCTGTAGCAATGGGATGTGTACGTCAAAACAGCGCGGAGATAACGGTGCGCGACAAAACAGCGCAACGACATTACGGGGCTTTTACGCAGCGACTCGCCTTTGCATTCTCGCAGCTAGAACTCAATCGCGATGGCAAAGGTGACATTGCCATGGTAACAACGCTAAATGGATTAGCTAAATCCGACATCGTTTGAATAAATATTTGTAGTCTTATAATCCGTGCCAATAATGTAAAGAATTCCTCATGACGAAACAATTGTCCCAAACGCTTCTGAACTCGCGTTATTTGCTGTTTTCGTTGCGAGGTGGTAGACATAAAACCGCCGCCATGTTGGAATTTGAGGTGATTTCTAGCTTCTAGCTGCGAGAATGCAAAAGCGAGTGGTTGCGTAAACGTGCCCTTACAACGCGACGACAAAATAGCTTGGGATAAAACAGCGTGCGACAAAATAGCACCAAACGTTGTTTAAAAACAATGACATTTCAGGCATTGTCATTCGAGCATTGTCGAAATACTCCACAATTTCTACACACCTACGACCATTTTTTTGTGTGCTGATGAGGCAGGTGGGGAGGGGAGGAGTGAACAGAGAAGAAAAAAGACCCGTCAATAAAAATAAGTAAAACCAACACACTGAATACAATCAAATCAGACTTGCAACTGAAAGTTGTGTGGGCAATGCCACGCAGCTAGTAGAACACCAGTTCCACATTTTCATAACGTTCATCTGTATTCGTAATTAGCTTTTTTTTAATTTACCGTCTTATTATCAGTACTGTTTTATTGTCGTCTTGTCTGCAGTTTGAATTAAACGTAAATTTTTTGGCCATATTTTTGGCCTAATTAAAGACAAACGAACGTTTAGAGCATCTAGCGGCATCGAGCGCTATCAGGGGTAGCATAAATATAAGGACGTGTATATAATGCGCTCCTGGCGCTATCTAGTTCTTTCTAGCGTTTGCTCTCAGCAAGCAGACGAATGCACAAAGAAACATCTTTTACACAAACAAACCACGTCCTTCCTTATACCACGCGCCATGGCTGTTTGCTGTGACGTGCATGTCACGTGACTGGGCTAGTCCAATCAGACGGCCAAACAGCCGTTGTTCTCGTTCGTCATTGGCTAACTCATGGTGACGTCACGGCAAACAGCCATTGCGCATGGTTTAATTACTGAGTAAAAATTTGGTACGGCGTCGGGCACCTGGAAACAAGCTATAAAAGTTAACGACATTAATGCCACTAGATGGTGCCACGGTAGAAATATAAAGAAATACCATGGAGCCATCTAGTGGCATTAATATCGATATCTTTTACAGCTTGCTCCCAGTTGCACGAGGACGTCCCACATTTTTACTCAATAATTCAGGAGGCACGTGGCTTGTTTGTGCGTTTAACTGCATTGCTTTGTGCATTTCTTGGCTTGCTGCGATAAAACTCGATAGGGCTAAATGCTGCAGACTCTAAACCATGCGCAACGGCTATTTGCTGTGAGAACAACAGGCTCCGGCCTTGAGGCATTACGTCATGTTGCTGTCGAACAGGTGCGATCCGGTCCTTACTGGTTGAACAATAGGACTCGCTCTCAACCGGCTGTTGGCGCTGGCCCAACTGCCGTGTGTGCATGGTAGCTCAACAGCCCTGTTATCGGCAAGGTGCACACGGAGTATCAGTTCCTTAGTTGCGCGTTGCCATACATGTTACAAAGCATATGCTTAAAACGTCAGTTCGGGATTATAGTGTCCGCATCCTATCTTGAGTTCACCCCAGAACGAACACAGATAATTAATTGTATGTTTTTGGTAGGAGAGTGCCTTGTTGATATCTAAGACGGTCACAAAAACAATGGCGGCCGTCGATTAAAGCCGCCCCTCCAGGAAGACGTAACCGCTCATAAAATACCTCCAGGACTCAAGATAGGCCGCTCACACAATAGAGTTTGTCATGGCAGCTCTTCCAGCTACTTAGCGTTGTTGAATTCACCACAGACTGACTCAGGCATGGAATTCCATCTACTGATGGAACGCACATCTAATAAGGGTCGGGGGGGGGGGGGGGGGGGGGGGCGTATGTAACGATGCACTAGTTGGCATACATTCAACCTGCATTATCACTATGCGCATGTGCGCGAGACCCACTTCCGGTACAGGATGACGTATGCTGCAGTGTTAGTGAGCAACGCGTTAGGCATGGGCTCCGTGGATTATGAAGAAAAAACGGCAGTGATGACCCGATTTGCGTGAAAAAACGTTATTCGCGATAACACCGCCAATGCTGGCGGCATTTAACACGAATCTTGGGGCATTGCCGTGGATGCTGTGAGCTTTCGGTAGCCATTTTGGGTCGATTCTGCAATGACGTCGCATTATTAACGTCACGCATTCAGTGACGGTAATCAGGCACGTCCTTTACGGCGTACAATTCGATCACACCAAGTGACTTGTCTTTAACCTAAATGTTGCTGCTCCCCCCCCCCCCCCCTCCGTCAAGGGTATTTCTTTTTCGCAAGAGAGATTTGATTTTAATTAGGCTCAAGCACGCCAGGTATACGAAAACGTCTCGGGCTTGGAATCCTGCCAGTTTGCGAGTACAATAGTCGATAATTGCAGAGCGAGTTTTACGACATTCGTTCGTGTAGAGTGTGATGTACTGCAGAGCAATTTTCATTGCGGTAAAAACATTGTGAAACATTGATGACGGAGAATTTGCGTATATTCTCCAGAGAAAAAAACAAAGTCTCTTTAAAAAAATTTAAAAATGTTTAATGCGTTATTTGAAATCCGTCAAAACCGTCACGATTGTGCGTGCCAACTTGGCGTTTATAAGGCGGTATCTCGCATACCGTCTTTTCGAGGGCTCATTGCTCCCTGAATATTACAGAGTTGACTGATAAAATTAAGTGTGTTACAGGTTTCCATCCGTATTTATTTGCTACAAGAAACCGCGGAGTTTTGTGAAAAGGGGCACGAATTAAATAACAGATAGTTAATTCGTACTTACCTAATGATGAATTAAGTAATAGAGATGTGTTTGAATGGTAAAGTGTTACGTCAAGCTAACATAATGACTTATTTGAGTTAAAAAAAATTTTATTGTAAATTTTATTTGTGAATTATAATGAATTTAAACGCTTTTACACACGACTGATGTAAATTCCTAAACGGAAACTTCCGTTCTAGAAACTTCCTGTCTAGGAAAGTAACAGCTACGGGAACATGTGGATGTTTTTCCCTCTAGCCTTGTTCGGAATTCCATGTTTAAGGTAACGCCGTATTTTTTCTACTTTACTAGTTTAACCAGTATAAAAACGCGATGTGGGCTTCAGTAGTAGTTTAGATGTATTTCACAGTGTCAGTAGCCTAGTGTTCATACCATCGGAATGAAAGGTTGCCGGGTTGGGTCATTCCACGGCGAGGTTGTTTTATTTCGTGTTAGTACGAAAAATGTCGCAGGTTGCAAATGCGCCTGTTTATGCTGGTTGCAATAGGGCGTGCTGGTTGAATTTCTGTTGTGTACGGTAGTTTTGCAAAGTCTGTTACTATATGTCATACTAGAGGAAGCCCGCGCTACGCATGGGGCCTGTCATGAATTAAGTTTACGGCCCAACTTTTCCTGACACACTTAAGCAAATAAGAGTTGTCTTTTTGGATCCTACTGAGCGAACTGAAAAGGGCGAAATTGTAAACATTTACGAACACCCCCCCCTCCCCCCGCCAACCTTGGACACTGGCTTACAAACGCTGATTTTTGTTGGCCTCAGTCTCTCCATCAGCAGCCAGTGGCTGAAATTAAAGGACGCACCGTTTAAAGAATGTGCGCGCTCTACCATCTTTGCATGAAACAATTTTTGTGTGGGAAGTAAACAAATAAGCTTTCGTAGAACAAAGTTGAAACCTTTAGCGCGGCTGCTTTGGCATTTTTCTTTTCTGGGAGAGGAAGGAAGTTAATCGGCGGCCTAACAATGGCTCATTATTGTGCATTTACAGAGGTTTGATTGTTGTCGACTTCTTTGCCCTCCTTTCTTGTCCCCGGAAGGTGTATGAGAGGGTACTGATTCGTAGGCTTACCTGGCAGATTGAGAATTCGGGGAAACTTTTTGGTGCCCAATTTGGTTTCCGGAAAAATAGGGGTGCCCAAGATGCAGTCTTGTTCCTTGAATCGGGGATTCGAGAAGCCTGGATGAATGACTGCTTTGCAGTGGTCGTTTTCCTGGACATCAAGGCTGCATATGATATGGTGGATGTGGCTTGGGTGGGCCATGCCTTGAGCGATTTAGGGGTAAGTCTCAAGTTGAAAGGAGCTGTGCTTGCACTTCTTGGCACTCGGCAGTTCGCTACTAGGGTTGGCGGTTCCTGGTCCAGTATTTCTTCCACTGATAGGGGCCTCCCGCAGGGCAGCTGCTTAAGCCCGGCTCTCTTCGTGGTGGTACTCAACACGGTACTTATCGAGATGAATGCCGATGCTAACGTTGTCGCGTACGCTGATGATGTAGCCGTATGGGTGACGGGTAAGGACTTGTCCTTACTTCTTGCGACCCTGGAGGGTGTTGTTTGTAATGGTTCGAGATTATTGGCAATGAGAGGGCTTGCCCTGTCTGGTGCAAAGACTGAATTGATGATATTTCGTAGGGGCCGGCCTTGCGAGGGTACTCTTGTTGTGGATGGAGTTGTTGTTAGGTCAAAACCCAAAGTTCGGTATTTGGGATTTTGGCTAGATTCCGAATTGAACTGGACTAGTGATGTTGCTGCTGTCAGGGAGAACATCTCATTACGTCTGAACATGCTTAAATCTTTTGCAACTAACAAGTTGGTTGTCAAATGGGCTGTGGTGTATGTCCGGTCCTGTGCAGGCTATCACCTTCCAATCCTTGCGAGCTCCAAACGGGCTTTGCAGGGAGTGCAAGTATCTTTAAATGAGTGTCTGCGTGTGGTTTCTGGTTGTTTACCATCGACTCCTGTTTCTGCACTTCTTGTGGAGACAGGTGAGCTTCCCATGAGCTTTTAATCAGGCTTTGTCAATGGGCTGTCGCTAGAGGAAAAACAGACCTGTAGCACGGATAATCTTGGACTATGTTACCCTACCAGTGAGGGCAAGGGAGCTGTAAGGAGCTCTAGGTCTTGGGGCAACCTTGCTTCAAGCAGATGAACTACGCGGCTTCCCAAATCCGATCACCCTTCTCCCTAGTCCCTGGGTCTGGTGTGGGGCAGCTCTGTTGGCAGTAAAGGATGTACGTTTTCCAAGTCTGATGGATTCTCGCACTCAGGCTTCTATCTATTGTGATGCGTCCTTTTGCAGTGAGAC
>JAHWFP010185029.1:11581-29269 GCA_023313725.1 Lithobius niger | reverse complement strand
AACCCGCTCGCCCTCTTGCTGATTGTTCCAGGGTACATATAATTATCAGGGTCATTATAATTATTCCGAATTGAACTGGACTAGTGATGTTGCTGCTGTCAGGGAGAACATCTCATCACGTCTGAACATACTTAAATCTTTTGCAACTAACAAGTTGGTTGTCAAACGGGCTGTGGTTTCCACGTTCTACAGGGTGTATGTCCGGTCCTGTGCAGACTATCACCTTCCAATCCTTGCGAGCTCCAAACGGGCTTTGCAGGGAGTGCAAGTATCTTTAAATGACTGTCTGCGTGTGGTTTCTGGTTGTCTACCATCGACTCCTGTTTCTGCACTTCTTGTGGAGACAGGTGAGCTTCCGGTGGACATCCGGGCCCATGAGCTTTTAATCAGGCTTTGTCAACGGGCTGTCGCTAGAGGAAAAACAGACCTTGTAGCACGGATAATCTTGGACTATGTTACCCTGCCAGTGAGGGCAAGGGAGCTGTTAGGAGCTCTAGGTCTTGGGGCAACCTTGCTTCAAGCAGATGAACTTTGCGGCTTCCCAAATCCGATCACCCTACTTCCCCCTAGTCCCTGGGTCTGGTGTGGGGATGCTCTGTTGGCTGTAAAGGATGTACGTTTTCCAAGTCTGATGGATTCACGCACTCAGGCTTCTATCTATTGTGATGCGTCCTTTTGCAGTGAGACGTTTCAGGGAGGGGTAGGGATTTTCCTTCCTAGTCTTCGCCTTGAGTTTAGCTATTTCCTCGAGTGTCTTCCATCTGCTTTTCTCGGGGAACTCGTTGCAATCTCAGTTGCATTAGACATTGGCTTGGACTTGCAGCTGCCACAATTTACTGTTTACTCTGATTCGGCTGCTAGCTTAGGTTTTCTTGGTCAATGTTTTCGTTCTATGGAGGTCTCGCACCCAATTGTAATGGAAATTGGGTGGAAGATCTTCTCTGCGACGCAATGTGGGGTCACTGTTTCTATTCTCTGGGTTAAGGGGCATGCTGGCATCCATGGGAATGAGGCAGCTGATGGTCTTGCCAGGTATGGATATGAGTCACGTGTTAACCAGCTTTATTTCACAGTGGGTCCAAGAGATCTCCGTCCGGTGGTCTATGCACTGTCTAGGAGGCAGTGGCAAGCTAGATGGGAAGCAGGTACGACCGGGCGTGGCCTCTTTGACTTACACCCTACTACTTCAGTTCCTGTGGTATTGGGTAGTCTGTCACGAAGGGATTCGGGCTTGATCTCTAGGTTAAGGACTGGTCATATACAGCTTCGGGCACACCTTTTTCGTCTGGGGTGGTGCGATACCCCTGTCTGTGTCTGTGGTCTCGGTGAAGAGACGGTGACACATTTCTTGCTTTCATGTCCACTTTGGGTTGCACAGCGGCGTTTGCCATTAAATCTTAGGGATGTACCCTTACGGGAAGTCCTCGGAGTACCACCGCATCCGATGAGTGCACGTCACTCTCTTAGGACGGTTCTATCTTTCTGTAAAGCAACAGGGCGTTTTGACTGATTTGGTTTTGGGTTCTTGCTTTTCTGTGGTTACTCGCCCTCCTTGCCATCTGGTATTTTTCTACTGTATCATTGACTCTTGAACTTATTATGGTTTCTGTTCTCGTTGATAATTGCTTAGGATTAAGTTAGGTTAGGATTGTGTTAAGTTTAGTTTACATGAGCGAGTGGTATTGTAGACCTGTTAAGCTCAATAAAATTCAAATTCAACCTCTCGCTCAGCAATAATTGTTGTTGTCCTACCCCCTACCGCCAACCTTGGACACTGGCTTACAATCGCTGATTTTTGTTGGCATCACTCACTCAATCAGCGCATCCAGTGGCTGAAATCACAGGATGCACCGTTTCTTTTCTGGGAGAGGAAGGAAGTAAATCGGCGGCCTAAGGCGGCGTAACAATGCCTCGTTATTGTTTTGTGTTGACTTACAGAGGTTTGATTGTTGCCGACTACTTTGCAAGATAGCAATGATCAGCCTCGTGCTCAGCAGTGATTGTTGTTGTCCACTTTGAAACAATTCAGCTCAGCTCTGAAAGCCTTCATCTGCGAATTAAATAAGCCATTGGACGTTTCCAGCTGCCAATTTAGAAGCCAGGCCTCGACATTTACAACACAGCTTAGTTTGATTTTAAACTATACGCATTTAGCTAAAACATGGATTCTTTCATTTTACCCATCAACAATCTTGGACGGTTTGGACGATAGTTTTCAATCCTTAGCACGTGCACCAGGAATTGTTAGGCACCGTAGCAAAGACATTACACGTGCACGAAAACAATGAAAAGAGATAAAAGCGATTGTTCGGCCTTTATTTCTTAACTGCTCAGCCAGGATCCAGAATTATATGTATAGATATTGTGTTTGCTTCTGATTGTTAGACCGCATATCCGTTGACCGATTTTGACGTCTATGGTACACCATCCTACGTCGCCGTGCAGTCGCGAACCGCCTGTATGGTTCAAACCTAACACCCGAAAGAGACAGAAGACAATTTCGGGCGAAGCGATGCGCTATTACGTCCCTAATGGTCAAAATTGCTGCACTGAAGTTGTAAGTGCGGCGTTTCTTGGCCGATTCTGACGTCTTTGGTAAACCATCCCGCGACGCCACGCAGCCGCGAGCAGCCAGTCAGTCAGTTTCGGATTTAAAGGTTCCTCTTCACCGAATGACAAGTTGCAGGATCTAGCGGCGTCTACCATTATTGAGTTCTATACGTAGCACTTTATTTCAACAAGCGAAGGAATGCGCAAAGAAATTTCTCTTTACACTTCAAACAAGCCACGTGCTTCCTTAATTATTGAATGTAAAGTCGGTGCGTCTACGTGCACCAGACAGCGAGCGGTCAAGGTTAACGATGTCGCTGTCACTCGATGGCGCCCATCTAGCGGTTCAAAACCTGCGTTTCAAAAACGGCCGATATTTAGAACAAAAGCGCCCGTGATGTCGTTAGGCTTAACTTTCCCGCTTGCTTCCTGGTGCACGTGGGAGCACCAACTTTGCACGCAATAATTAAGGAGGCAGTGGTTTGTTTGAAGTGTAAAAAGAAATTTATTTGTGTGTTCCTTCGCCTGTTGAAAGTAAGAGCTAGACAGAACTAGATATCGGCAAATGGCTGTAGATGCTGAAGCTTGTCATTTGTTGGCAATCCCCCTTTAAAGGCGCCTTTTCACCGTAGAGTCTTGGAGCATTATAAAGAAAATAGCGGTAAATTAAAAATGGAACAACACCATTCGCAGCAGCGCCGCGATTTTCATAACTGAAACGAGATCACGTGACCCACGTCACGTGATCTCGATGTGGATGACGGAGAATATGGAACGTGGATGGGCAATGCTATCGAGATGGTGAACCAGCGCCTTTAACACGTTAGAGAATTTCGCAGAGGCGTAACTTCAAAATAGAGGCCCAGAGGCGGGAGCCCCGTGAAGGCAAAAAAAAAATGCTGTTTTTGCCTCACAAGGCGAGAACCTAGTGGAGGCCCCTTCACACAAAAAATGCAGTTTTGACGCATACGCAAAGGCCCATTGGAGGCCGCCGCTCCCCCCCCTCCCCTTAAAAATGTTTATGTCACAAAAGGCGAGAGTTAAGTGGCGGCCCCATTTACCAAAGAAAAAAATTCAGTTTTTGCCAAGCAGAGCAAGAGCCCAGAGAGGTTCCCCCCCACCCCCACTTTACCAAAAAATTCTGATTTTGTCACACAAGACAAGAGCCGAGTGGAGCCTCCCCTTCATTAAAAAATGTAGTTTTTGCCACACAAGGCTATAGCCCAGTGGAGGCTTCCCCCCCCCTCTTAATATGCAAAATATTAATAAAATAATTAAGTTTTTGCCATACAAGACACACCTTTCACGGAACTGAAAATGTAAAAAGTGAAAAAAAAAAAATTGAGGCCAATGAAGGTGCCACAATGTCGATGCGGTTGCCTCCTCTGCCTCATTGTAGTTACGCCACTGGAATTTCGAAAATGTAACTAATTTTGACGAAGATCCCAAGACACAACACAAATCTGGAACAGAAAAAAAAGTTGACATATTGCTATTTTTACGGTAAATTAAGCATTAATTGTTCGCTACTTTTAACCTCAATAGGCGACTGTGATTATATTTACACTCACTTCGACATCCGCACGTGCTGAGTGTAACGGCCATAAGCCAGCTTCCGATTTTTCGCCTCACATTAAGCAGAATACCGTTTGACCGTGACGGTTGCCACGGGAACCGGTAGCGCGTGCGTCAAAGATCTATTGTGTTCTCGTGGTGTGAGATTCTTACGAGAATAGACGCTCTCGGCCAAAGATTGCAGTTTTCTTTTTACGTTGTCTAACGTGCCGACTTGCCACAAGTCAACCTTAACGACAATCTCCGATTTTTACTCCTCTTTTTTACGACCAGGTATGTAATTCGGGTTTCTCTGATCAAGTGCCATCATTGAGAGTAAAAAAGAGGGAAAAAAAAAAATCAATCCTAACTTCTCAAAGTTTGGCTTCTTCACATCACAAGGAGCAAACACACACAAAACACAAAACAACCATTGCCGTAAAAAAAAAAAGTCTCCATCAAAAGCAGAAATCATTCGTACATTGCCTTCAAATATAGTCCCATCGTCCAAGTTTCGTATTGTGCGGCGTCGAAAGCCGAAATGGTATAGAGAACCTCTCTCTCATTTCTCTCTTTTGAAAGCGAATAAATGCTAGGCTGCAAGAGCCAAGTCCATTTGAGTGATAATCGTAAAAATCGTTTTACGGTTCTTGGTTTCCTATAAACAGCGATTGCTTGATAATGGGTCGCCCAAGAAATGTCAAAGTAAACAAGAACAGATAATAACGTGAGGCGACCTTTAAAAAGTAGACACTAGAAAATAACGAGTCAAAAGTTATGTCTGAAGTTTAGATGAGAAATTGTGTTTTCTTTTCTATGCTTTACTTAGACTCGAAAAGACCACACCTTTCCAGTTAGTAATTATATAAATCAGAGCTCAACTCGTCGCTGAATGGTCACCAACAAACAAACCACAGATCTATACAGTATGTCTCACTCAGAGGATGCGGACTACTTTCTTTGTCGTTATAGAGCAGTGATATTTGCCGCCATATTGGCACCAGTATGGGTTTTGGAGGGCATAACTACAAGGTGCACTACATAAAAATGGAGGGAAAAACAACGGAAGAGCGGATTTCTTAGGCTTAAAATAACGTTGTTTTCTCCAACAACAAAAATCGCGCGTTTTAGGTCTAAGAAATCACTCTTAACAGCATCTGCTTCAGTATGACGCCCTTCTGTTTCTCTCTGCAGTGCCCCTTGCAGCTAACCCATTAAGGCTCCAGCATAGAGTTATATACAATAATACTACGTCATGTCACTGCTCTATAGCTTTAGCTTTTGACGCACTCCCAGCCGTAGCCATGGCGCCAGTAGTTTTTAGATGCCTAAAGTTTTTTACCTGGGCCTAAAGTTTAACACTGCAAATCAGTGAGCCAAATAGCTAATTGCACAGAAATGCTTTTTCAAAGGGTTCGAAGGGTTTTAGCGAGCCTTATTAACCACTTCCGGTCATCAGCCGGACGAAGCCCTAAGGCCCCGTGTCTGCAGCACCCGGATTCCTAGGTGGTCACCCACGCAAGTATTAATCGGCCCCAATGGTTTTTAACTAATTGCATTTTAACTTATTTAAAACAATGGTCTGTTTAGTAGTCTCGGAAATCACTAAAGGAAGCCAAAATCAAAAACAATTTTTTTTCTTCCAGAAACTTGCGACTTTCGACCGCCAAAATAGGGTAAAAATGTTGGCGGAGTAAATAAGGCTTAAAACGGCCTCGAAGCTGCCCCTTCGAGAAGCATTCTGTCATGAAAAGCTTTCCCACAATGCTCTCCCACCTACCAGACGCGCGGTGCCGTTGTTGGTGACGGTGCCCATGCCTATACTGTCAGACCTCTTGTATAATTGTATATACAGGGTGATTACACAAGTAAGAGACAGTTTGAAGCGTTTATTAAACGAAAACTATACGAGTTATCGATAAACGGTTTTCACAGTTCCGTTCTGCAACTCGTTAAGTTTCGCAAAGCAGTGGTAGTTTTCGAATACGCATCACGCGAACGTCACGTGACTAGTTGTGTAAGATTGCTGCAAATTCTACAGAGAGGGCGTTAGGTGTGTTTGAACAACAAGGAATTTATGACTTGGCCACCACGAAGCCCTGATGTAACACCATGTGACTTTTTTTTATGAGAATATAATTATCAAAGTACAAGGTGTTTATTCCCCCCCCCCCCCTTTCAACCGACCGACAAGATCTTAGCAACGGATAACAGCAGCAATTGACGAGGATATAGAGCAGTGACACGACGTAGTATTATTGTATATAACTCTATGCTGGAGCCTTAATGGGTTAGTTGCAAGGGGCACTTCAAGAGAGAAACTGAAGGGCGTCATACTGAAGCCGATGCTGTGAAGAGTGATTTCTTAGACCTAAAGCACGCGATTTTTGTTGTTGGAGAAAACAACGTTATTTTAAGCCTAAGAAATCCGCTCTTCCGTTGTTTTTCCCTCCATTTTTATGTAGTGCACCTTGTAGTTATGCCCTCCAAAACCCATACTGGTGCCAATATGGCGGCAAATGTCACTGCTCTATACTAAACTGTGTTTGGCAGGAATTTGATCATCGCATGGATGTTTGCCGTGTAACTAAGGGAACACGATGAACAACTAGAAGTTGCTAGACGAAACTTATCGAGTTGCAGAATGTGACGGTGAAGATCGTTGGGCCAAACTTTCAGGGTGTAGTCCATGATCAAAAACATAGGTCCGAAAATGCTCCAGTCAGAGCCCCCAAAGTTAGGGGTAAAACGTTGAAATTTCTCCACAATTTCCCAACCTAACCTTTACAAACCACTACAATAATTGGCACATCGTTCTTGCAGTTTCATTACTTCATCACGTAAATGCTAAGTTGATGTCCCACAACCTTATTGATGGTGTCGTATGAAAGTGGGGGGAGGTGGTGGGGGGGGGGGGACTATTTTAAACGAAGCTAAAATCCATTTGTTTTTATTGCGTGTGATCTTAGGATTTCAATTCGACGATCAAATGTTATTATTTAATTTAGTTACGTCGAAGGAGTCTATTAGCTTATAAGGAGGCACCGATGTTTTAATTTGCCATGTTATTTCACTAACTTCTCACACTGAATCAAATGTTGTAAACAGTGGTCGTCTATCTAGTACCGTTGCGAAGTTGAAATAAGCGACGGACGGACGGACGAAGTCGTTGCAATAGTCTTCTCAGCCAATACGGCTGTACAGAAGACTAAAAAACCTGCACGAAGGATTACCTTCAAATGGTAACAACCGTCATGAAAGTTATCTCGTCCAGTTTCTCTTACATGGAGCCGTAGGACAAAACACATTAACTAACTTTCCACATTAACGCTTTTGCTGTTACGAAATTCACACGTTATGAAACATTAGGAACGTTGCTGTCGGAGAATTAAGCACTTTTTGCGGGTCGTCCGCGCTGCGAGTGCGTTAGTTCGTCGAAGGTATTTATTTTTCATCACGAAACGAAAGACAACATGGTAGCACATTAATCAAATTAAGTGTTAGATGGTTAACAATGCATACGTCTGGCACTGGTTAACAATTCATTGCACAGAGTTCATTGTTCGGAGGGGTCATTTCGTTCAGATCCAAGTTTTGATCAGGACGGAAGTGTGGCACGTGAAATAAATATTAGATAACAAAAACGAACTCGTTTGCTGTTTAAGGTAAACTTTAACTGATCCGCAAATTCAAAACAGGAACGGAACACGAATAAACTTTCCTGTAAGGTTTCAGATACCGCATTGTTGCTATGCTGTTTAGTCCACGTGAAACCTTACTACTGTTCAACTGTTTTTTACTATTTTTATATTTGTAAACTGTAGATAGGCTAACGATTGCTGCCGTTTACTTGGCTAAACGACATCGGTGACAAATTGTAAAAAAAAAAAAGTTTACCGACATGTATCGTCAATAGGGCGACGAAAGGAAAAGAAGACTTAATGAAAAATATTGAACTGTTAAAATATTGAAAAAAAATATGTTCTTTTCACCGTCTCTCCGTTGGCGCCGATTCAAGCTTCACACTGTTTAGTGGCCGTCCAGAGACAGAATCCCAAAATTGACGTAGGTATATCAGGATACAATCAACACCTTCGTCACATTACTTAAATGACTACACCTTCGTAAAAAGAAAAACTAGCGGCTGCAGCGACTAATTAGTCACTTCACTTAGTTCACTTCTGCCACTTCCGAAACTACTGAGGAGCACACCTCCCTTACGCTCTGCAACAGCGCTCTACATTGTATAATCTAGAAGTAGTAATAATGACAGTTGCAGGTTTAAAATGTATTAGCTTTTCGGCGTAGTTTTTAGATTTTAGGCGTAATTGTCAGCTTTTAGGCCTACCTTTTTTTTTTACCTGCCGTTTTAACCAGCTAACCAGGAGAATTTGTTCGAGAATATGCCTATTCATCCATGCGACACGGGATCGAGACTATTTTAAATGAAGCTAATGTGTGTCGTTATAGAAATTCCTTTTGTTTTAAGGTTACGCATTTTCCTGTAGTGTTTCAATGCCACAATCAAGTGTTATTTTTTAGTCCGGCAGCTCACACAAAAACCCAAAAGAATAGTCTTCAGAATTTCTCATTGCTGATTTTTACATGTATGGTGTGTGTAACCCAATTCTGAATGATGCTATCTTGGGACTCTTGGGGAATTCAAGATGGCGTCCAAAAATGGAGACAAAAAACGGTTTTTGCTTCTAGCGTCTAAACCGTTCTACCGATTGGATATTAATCGGTTACCAATTATGTTTAGAATAAAATTTCCTTCGGAAAAGGTTACATTCATATTTTTGGTAAAATTAATCCTTCTTGCCGAAATTCACTATTTAAATTATTTTAGGCCGTTTACACGCACGTTACATACAAAAGTGCATGTGTGTTACAATTCCTGACTTTAAACCGCTGCAGTACTCGTTCTAATTCGGATAAAAGGACATGATTAGGCTTAGATGAAAGATGAAGATGTGTATTTTCCAACAAGGGTTATTAAAACTATTTATATTAATTAGGAGCTAAGCTAAGGCATTTTACCTACGTTGTAGCGCTGTGCTTTTCGCTATATTTTATCACATTTAAACTACTACACTACCCGTTCTAATGCGGATAAATGGACGTGGTTAGGCCTAGATGAAAGATGAAGATGTATATTTTCCAACAAGGGTAATTAAAACTATTTATATTAATTAAAAGCTAACATACGGCAGTTTAAAGATGGAACTTTTGGTAAAATAGCCAAAACACACAGAGCTACACTGTAGAAAATGGGTCGTAGCTAAGCTCCTAATTGATATAAATCATTTTAATTACCCTTGTTGAAACTCGCTTAAGCCTATTCACGTCCATTTATCCGAATTAGAAAGGGTGATGCATCAGTTTAAAGATGGAACTTGTGGTAAAATAGAGCGAAAAGCACAACGCTACAATGCAGGTAAACTGCCGTAGCTTAGCTCCTAATTAATATATGTAGTTTTAATCACCCTTGTTGGAAAATATACATCTTCATCTTTCATCTAAGCATAATCACGTCCATTTGTCCGAATTAGAACGGGTACTGCAGCTGTTTAAAGTCAGGAATTATAACATACATATGCATTGTTGTGTGTAACATGCGTAAACGGCCTAAAATAACTTAAGTAACGAAGTTCGGCAAGAAGAATTAATTTTACAAAAAATATGAATAGAACCTTTTTTTAAGGAAGTTTTATTCTAAACATAATTGGTAACCGGTTAATTTTCAATCGGATGAACGGTTTAGACGCTAGAAGCAAAAAACAGGTTTTTGTCGCCATTTTTGGACGCCATCTTGAATTCCCCAAGGGTGCCAAGGTGGCATCGTTATGTTTTGGAGTAGGGACATATTGTAGAACACCTCTCGCAAAAGCATTTTGTGCAGACATTTTTTTTAGGTTAGGCCAAAAATCAGCATTTGGCAACTGGACAATTTAATTGAGTTAACGTCGAGAAAGTCTATTACCTGGAAGGAAGCAACAATGTTTTAATGGGCCTTATTTATTTAACTAATTTTTGGTCGCTGTAGCCAAGTCCTATTCACTCGCTCCAAATTCTAGCCACGGTAGTGTCCACAGTACTCGCAATCAAAACGTGGTACGCCATCTGGCCACAAACTGTTGTCTCCAACTACTTCCGCACAAATCCAAGATGGTAGCGACGTGTGATCACCAAGTTCTTAGTCGCTTCACGGCCACAGAGCAGTACAATACGAAACAGTTCATCTAAATTATCTTCTTCATCGTTAGAATTGCATTTTTATTTTTGTCCACGCGTGTCCCGCTAAAATTTACGCGATTTCTAAAACTGAAACTGTAATGAAGTTAGCCGCAAGTTAAGGTTCGTTGCTTTATAGCTTGCTTTCGAAACCGAAACTGGATATAACGACGCCGCAGTAATGACGCTACAGCTTTAGTCTCAGTCACTTCCGCTGTTGTCGGATTGGTGCTCTCGTGGCGAATTTGAGAGGCTAGTGAATTCTGGCCTGAGTTTTGCACGCGTTGCTTGAGCGGTAAGTGTAGCAAGTGGGTTATCCCGTAACGTAGTGTAGTTATTAATCCAAGCTGTAGCTAACGGTGAAAACCGTTTGTTTCTGTCTGGTGCCCTCACGAAGTTGAAAAAAGCGACAGATGGTGGGATAAAGTGGTTGCAATAGTCTTCTCAGCCAAGTTCGGCCGTAAAGATATGTTTTACGTTGAAAAGGTTTACGATTCGTGGAAATAGCTCGTAAAAAACAATAAGTGTAAGACCCCCATAGGAGGGAAACAAAGCACGTAACTCATTCCTATAATTTATTCCTCTTCACAACTCCAAAACTTCTACTTTTTAGCGGAATTGTACAACATGTCAAGTGAAGGCCAAACGGATTAGCAATCCTGGTTTGTGTTTATCCTCGTCACTTCACCTTGTCAAGACCTTCCGGGTAAAAAAAAAAAAAAGAAAAATGCAAAAGGAAAGAATTGAAATTCCGAGAAAGCCGTTTCCTGTGAGTTCGTTTCCCATTATTATTAAAGTTACCTTCCGGAGAAAGACTTGAGTCAAGAGCCCGGCGGTTAATTTCTCTAAATGGAAATAAATTAAAAGGCCGGGTAATTGCAGTCGCGGCCTGCGCCTGACAGTCCTTCAAGTAGAAACGAACAAACAAAAATAACTTGAGTTTGTTGAGTTAGAATAAATTGGTTAAAGCTTGAAGAGCCGTCTTTTGAAGGTATCAACAACTTCAAAGAGTTTATTTTAGAATCGATGCGGCTTCGCAGAAATAAAGCCCCCTTTGCCCAATTCTAGACTGAGTTTGGTTGGGTATACGGCCTCTCCAACTAAATTAAACTGTTCTTTCGTAATGGGCGGGGGGGGGGGGGGAAGATTTATTGAAATCGGGCGGGAATAATCTATTTGTTACAAAACGCGACAAATTCCTTCCATTGCAGTAAATATGACTAATCTGTACACATGAAGGTTATATTAACGGTAAAATTGATTGATATTTGGAAAAAATAGATTTTTTTTCCAACTTTGTTTGGTGCGATTGAAAGTTTAGTTGGCACCTAAGGCCAACGAAAATTCATTTTTACTTTAGCGTGCTAGCATTTTCGACCTGGGAAAAAGGGGACTGGAGGAAAACCACTTTTTTAATAAAATAAATCTAATATGCGCTGAGTTAGGCCGCACTTAGCAAGCTCATCGTCGTGATGCTGTAAAAAGAAAGAAAGGGCGCGCGACCGACAACGTCTCTAACAGTCAGTAATGAAATATTAGAGCCGAGATTTTTTTTTTTTTAGATTTAGGTTTAGATAGCCTTTTATTATTATAAAGATTTTTTTTAAGTAAGTAAGTAAGTTTATTCATCCGACACAAATTACAAAATTAAGCACAAAAGCAAACACTCATTCCACAAGAGCTGAATGCTCACGTGTGGTTTGAGAACAGCAGACAAAGAAAAACAATTAATCTGCCACTTTTACAAACAAATCAAAGCTTAGGCACCAAAAATAAAATAACATCGAAATAAACAAAAAAATACATCGAGATAAATATATACAAACACAACAAATTTATGAAAAGGGAGATAAAAGCAGAATACAAAGAGGAGTGAAATATATAAATCAATCTCAAAGAATACTCGAGTAAAACAAGACAAACAAAATTTAGTCAGATACTCAGTAATAAATTGCAGAACCAAAAGTAAGAAATAAAGACACAGAAGCTGCAAAACATCAAAGTCTGTATCGTTCAGATCACAATGCTAAACAGGCTTTCTAGACTATTTCTGTCCAGGTTAATCAACCACCCAAATAGATGTTTCTGAAACGTGTGCTGGTTAGTAATTTCTTTTATGTTAACAGGCAGTTTATCGTGAAATTTGCTGCCAAGGTATAGCTTACATTTGTGTAGTCGTTCTTTAGAAACTTTTGGTTGCGTAACGTAAAAAAGTGATTCGTGACAAGGCGAGTGGAAAGGTGAGAACCTTTTATCCTCAAATTTAACAAAGTTCTGAACAGGTACAGGTGGCGAATGGGCAGGATATTGAGCGGTTGATAAATTGGGACAGAGTGATCCCGTTGCTTTTTAAATGTCGCTTTAACTATTTTGTTTTGAAGCTTGATGACAGTATCTACAGCATTCATGTAACTGCCACCCCAACAGATGAATGAATACTGCAAGATAGACTGACCCAAAGCGTAATACATCATTTTGAGCAATTTGACTGACACAAGTTTTCTAATATAATACGTCTTACATAGAAGTGCACGCAACCTAGTAGTAATAGCGCTAATCTGGCTCTTCCAGTTTAGATTGCTGCCTAAAATAACCCCAAGGTATTTAACTTCGCTCTTTTACTGATCTGTGGGCAGTGACGTCTTGGCAGGGCTCGAGTGCATTTATACAATGGCACAGTAGTGTTGTCAGGTTCGTTAGTTTTTGTACTAGTGAGAACTGCAAAAAATAACTTTTAGTGACGTCCAGTGTTAAAAGATTTGCAATAAACCAATCGCCGATGAACATTAAGTCGCGTTCAATACTAACAGAAGCATTGTTTACTTTGTTGTTGCAAACGTTAAGTAGAGCCGTATCGTCAGCAAATGATGTGATGTTCGACGAAGTGTTCTACAAGAACCATTCGCGGTCTACGAGAACCATTTGCTCACACTTAGCTTACTTAATCATACCTCATTACTAAGTTAACCTATACATAAGAAAACATGAATAGTTTCAAGAATGTGCCCGGTAGCAATCAGTAAGAGGGGGAGCGGATTCATTCTGGGCACGGTAGCAAAGAAAAAGGGGCGAGCGGCCGACAATGTAAACGGATGTGCCCTGTTAACAATCGGTAACAAACGAAACATTGCTTCAAAAATGCTGGCGATTTGAGCCGACTTGAATAGTTTCAAAGTTGGTAGTAACAATCACCATATGCACTATCGTTGTTGCGGGTTTATCGCGCTTGGTGTAAAAACGGAGAAACAGGCAATTCAGCTACAATGAAAATAAGAGTGCCGACCTCCATTGAAAACGCTATGTACTTCCCTAAGAAGGCCAACACGGGGGTTCCAACGGAGGGGAAGCAGTGATGGCGAGAGGGAGTTATTCCAACCACACAATGGGGGAATTGGGGGCGAGGGGTAGGGGACAGGGGGTATCGGGAGGCCACAGGGGGAGAAATCTGACCACAGGATGGAAGAATGTGGAGTGGTTGGGGGGGGGGGGGGGCAGGTGGTCGGCCCTCACCGGGGTAAAGCTAATGTTGTAAAAAACTGCGTACACCAGATTTGCACTACAGCACTTCTTGGATAGAGTTTAACTAAAGTTAAAGCGTAAAATTCGTTGTCTTAGTTGAATGACTTTCAAAATGAAAAAAAAATTATTTCTTCTAGTTTACTTCCATTCAGTTAAAATTTAAAACAACTAGCCACCAGTAACGCAAGGTTGTAACGAATGTAGCCTCTGTTTTGTTAACCCTTTAATGCCCATGTTAGACTGGATGCATTTTTGGGGTCGGTCACGGGATTCGATCAGGCATTCACTTGGTTTGCAGGCGAGGATGCTGACCACTGGGCTGTTGCTGCTCGCTTTGCTCGGGGTCCCCGGAGACCCCTCACAAAGCTCGCGTTGCGCATTGGGACTTAGTTTTTTTGCCGTTCAGTAGCCATCCATTTAAAGGGATGCCAGGACATAAAGGGTTAAGATACTTAAGAATGGAACGATAATGGTTTACATAATTGTGAATTCTATTGAAATTAGTATTACGCACAGTAAATGCATCTTCTATATATATAATACGCCTAGGTTGGGCAAGCAAATTCATTATTATTATGCACTACAATGAAAGAGGGTGTATAATGAAAGAGGGCGAGCGACCAACAATGTCAAACAAACAGGTGTGGCGTATAACAATCGACATATTGCATTAATAAAGCTAGCTCTTAAGAGCCGACTTGGAAGAGTTTCAAGGTTGGTTGAGTAACAATCACTGCATGCACAACCGTTGTTGGGTTTGTTGGGCTTGGTATCAGAACAGAGAAACGTCCTCCATTGAAAATAAACATTTACTTCCATAACACAAATCAGCAGGGGTTCAAACCAATCACTGTATGCACGACCATTGTTGGGTTCATTGAGCTTGGTATCAGAACGGAGAAACGGGCAGTTGAGCGTCCTCCATTGAATAAAAAAAATTAACTTCCATAACAAAACAAATCAGCAGGGGTTCAAAGGGAGGGGAAGCAGGGATGGGGATATTCAGACCACACAATAGGGGAATCCGGGTCCGGGGGGAGGGAAGGCAGGTGGTATGGGAAAGGGGCTACCAGGAGAGGGGATATGGGGGAAATCTGACCAGACTATGGCAGAATGTAAGTGGGTAGGCCGTAGGGGAGTCCGGAGAAGAAGGCAGGGGGGCAGTCGGCGCCCTATTTATTCCATATTGCCCACTACATTTTGCTCAGGTATGCGGGAACTGGCTAGACCGGCGTATGTTACGCCGGGGCTACAGCTGGTACTTACTAATTTTATTTTTTACTTGTAATTTTGTAGCTTCTAATATTTTATAATCTTGTAATTTTGTTTCCTAACTCTGTATAATTTCATAATTTTGTTTTTACGTAATTTGGTTTAGTCATTAAAACTTTAAATAGTTCAAAGAACTTGTTTCAGTGCTTTAATATCAAGTGCATAAGCGTTAAATTTAAGTCCAAATGTGCTAGATCCAAAGCCAAGTGATGAGCATTTAACCTAACATACTCTTATGCTACTATCCTTAACTAAAGAAAGGAACAACCAAGTGTTGACGGCAAGTAACAAGCAAGCTTTAATGGCTGAACACTTACATATACGTTAACATGTCATGTTGACATGTGACTGATACTGGATTGGCTATACAGTTATGGATAAGGAGAAGGTACACTCTAAAGAACGAATCAGAGTCAAGCAGCAAAAGAACCAGGCTTCTAGATTGAACAACTGTGTGCACGAAAGGTGCACACACTAAATCTGGGAACAGACCACCAAGAGTGTTAATTTGAAATCCACTAGCGTTAAATTGAAGTGCAAAACTGTTAAATTGACATGCAGAAGCGTCACACCAAAGTTCAAAACCTGTAATACTTATTTTATTCAAGTTAAAAGCACAAAAGCGCTACTTACCAGTTAACTGAGGAAATGACGTCATCATCCAACAAGAAAAGACGAAAATAAAGGCTCCCCAACCCCATCGAGCGGAGAGGGAAAAGAGGGAGGGAGAGAAAGCGCTTCAATTTCCGACCCACGGCAAAAGTAGATTAGCCTCTCTACCAAAAACGGAAACGCTAAGACGAAAAACAGATTAGCCTCGTCACCAATGACGTTTGTCAGGACCAGTCGAACCACAGTCAACCAACTTTCTCCTAGAGATCAAAGATTATTATCGGTAAAATGATTTGAGAAGGATGACAAACCATTGGAGAGTTGGTGGGAACATTTTCAGGGAAGGAGGGGGAAAATGTGGTTCGAGTGGAGAAATGTAGAAAAGGTGAAGAAGAAAAAAAATATGGAGCTATCATCACAAAACGGAACGAGAAAGGTGAATCGGTTATGTGTACAGATCACTGGTTCGATGGCAGAAATCAAACATCGCAGCTTCAACGAACACCCAGGATTTTGAGAAGATAGATATTTATTTAAAACGAAGATGGCGTTTTTTTGATAATGTAAAACCTGGAGGGTCCTTTATGTGGCGCCCTCTGCGCCCCGAGAAATTGCACTGTGCTCGATTCTAGCACTTTGAGCTACGAAAAAACGTAACCAGCGGCAACGGACTTGTATTTTGAAGCTCCGTAACTATTTTAACTTGTGACGTACTCGGGGAGTAGACGATTGAAGTCAAGAATAATCTTAAAGCCAATTTACTCCTTACTGCATAGCTAGGGGACTATGCACTGAGAACACATATTAGGCATAAAACACAAGTTTAGGAGCTTGGTCTTATCCTGAGCCGAGTCCAGGGAGACAACCTTTTGAGTTGTCTGCCCCACACCAAGTGACTTCCCATGGTCCAGGCCCCTCCTATTTATACGCGGGCCAGCACAATAGAAGTAGCCTGAGGCCTTACGTTGCGTAACCGCTAACAGGTTGGAGCCGGCTCTAACTGGTTTGAACAATAGAGTAGCCTCGTTCCCAGCTGTTGGCGTTCGGCCAAGTTCCGGTGTAGACGGAAGTTGACAGGACGCCAAGCAGCTTATGTAACTGCAAGGTGCACCATGAGCGTTCACACAAGGTGCGCCCTGCTATTCGTAAATAGCGTGTTACAAACTAAGCTGTAAAATCGCCCCTTTTAAGTATTTCACAAGTGGTTGCCGAACGACAACAAAATAAGTATCCTACAGTGTCCAATAACTTAAAATGGCACTATCACCGATTGAAAGTAGGCAGAATCTGGCAGCATGTAGCGCCATCTATGCACCAAGTGAAGGAATGCACAACAGTATTTCTTTTAACGAAACAAAAAGTCACGATGTGCTTAATTATTTAGTGAAAATTTGGTTCGACCTCGTGCACCTGGGAGCAAGCTATAAAGGTTAACAATATGACTGCCAAAAGATGGCACCGTGGTATTTTCGTTCGCATTTCAATCGGCGATATTGCCACTTTAAAGTAGGCTATAAAAAAATAGAATTCCTCAGTAAAAATTCCTTAGTACAATTCCTCAGAAAATAGTTCTAAGCTATAGTAACGGGAATTCCCGTTTCGCAGAATCCCGTTTCAACGAATCAAAATATTCTTTAAAAATTTAACAATGGCGAAGTTAAATATGCGTTCCTAATTGGAAGGAATTTGTGATTAGTTGCGATTTCTGATGCTACGTGTTCAGCCGCAGTGAGCACGGCAGCAAGAGCGAGGCACATAGTTTGAAAAAAAGTTATTTTGCGAAACAGGATTCGGCGAAACGGGAACTTCCGTTTTGCAGAAAAATCTTAATCTTTTCTATTTTCTGCGAAATAGGATTCTGCGAAACGCGACATGACAATAACAAAGTCGTACACAGTCGTAGATCTGGAAAATATACCCGACACAGCTTTAGATCTGGAAAATATA
>JAHWFP010185029.1:0-11571 GCA_023313725.1 Lithobius niger | reverse complement strand
ATATACCCGACACAGCTTTAGATCTGGAAAATATACCCGACACAGCTAATAGTTAACAAATGGATGAACAAGATCACATTCTACATTCACAAATCCATCTTGAACAAGCTTAGAACAAGGCGACAGCAAGCCCGGTTGACGGGAGTGGGTGCCAAAGACGAATAAGCCAAAAAATAAAAAAGTCAGTCTTTTTTTTAAGTGAAATTGTGATCTTCTAGGCATAGGCATCCACAAACTTTCAAAAAAGTAAGGGGAGGGGGCATATTTTCAATAAAAGATGTATATAAAGACAGGCACTATTTTTCGGACCCCTGCATTAAATAGATCTAAAAAAAAATTGGTCTAAAGAGACTAGTAACCTTAAATAACCTTTTTTTTTTTTTTTAAAAAAAAGGTTATTCTTCATAATTTTATCCATCAAAAAGTCATGCCCCAGGTTTCCCAATGTGCAGGCACCCTAGCTTGCTTCTAGATTAGTCCGTGACAGATTTACAGGAAAGCAAAAAGGCAGCTGTCTAGGGTGGTAAATTTTAGGGGGCCATTAATTTTCCCAAAATAATTTTTTCTTTAATTCTCTAGATAACGTTTTGTCCTTTATCGTTGATCCAAATGGGCATCTGAACAAATCAATAACTTCAAAGGTGTTAACTGTATGGTTATACTAGAGCAGTGACATTTGCCGCCATATTGGCACCAGTACGTGTTTTGGAGGGCATAACTACAAGGTGCACTAAACAAAAATGGAGGGAAAAACAACGGAAGAGCGGATTTCTTAGGCTTAAAGTAACGTTGTTTACTCCAACAACAAAAATCGCGCGTTTTAGGTCTAAGAAATCACTCTTCACAGCATCGGTTTCAGTAGGCCGCCCTTCTGTTTTTCTCTGCAGTGCCCCTTGCAGCTAACCCATTAAGGCTCCAGCATAGAGTTATATACAATAATACTACGTCGTGTCACTGCTGTATAGAGAATTTTTAGCAGATTTGGCTTCCCTACGGTCTTAACTTCAGATAATGGAGCCCAATTCGCTTCGAAAGAGTTCAAAGACTGTCTAAGTGATTCGGTGATATTGTGGACAAGCAACGGCCAAGTTGAATGCCTGAAAAGGATATTTTTGAAAATTATAAGAGCTGGAAGAATCGAAAACTTGTCTTTGCTAAGAGCATTAGAACGGCTTTAGAAAATGTACCAAACGACGCCAAACTGTTCAGCAAAGATGGCGCCGTCAGAGACAGTTTTCAGGTATTCTGTCAAAACCAAATTGCCACAAATTGATCACAAATGTGAGAATCCAATTGTAGTTGAAGCAGTTAAAAATGATTGCGCTACGAAAGCAAACGAGAAAGCATTCGCAAATAAGAGGCGGCATAATCACTTGTTCGATTTCAAACCAGGTGACAACGTGCAAGTTAAGCGGGTTAGAAAACAAACTGGTGTCAAATTTGGCAAAGAGCAGTTCACTGTCAAACAGGCAAAAGGTAATTCATGTATGTTGCACGGAGAAAGGGAAGAGGAAGAGATGAGAACTAACACTCATCTCAAATGGCATATCCAAATGCAATATAAAGATGCATGGTACAGTCTCGTGAACAGCGAGAAAAGACGTGAGCCTGACTCTCGCTGCTGTAAATATGGCGATGTAGAAATTGACAAGAAATGTGTTCCAAATTAAGGGAAAACGTATAAAATCAGACTCCCCTTAAAGTATGAAGTGTAAACTACCAATAAAAGTTAGTTTAGATACCGAACACATCCAGCTTAATTAGGCCTATTCTGTGCGTGGCATATCTTGAATCCAGGAAGTATTTTACGAGCAACTAGGTCTTCTTGGAGGGGGCGGCTTTAATCAACGGCCGCCATTGTTTTTGTAACCATCTTGGGTATCAACAAAGCACTCTGCTGCCAAAATCGTACAATCGATTATCTGTGTTCGTTCTACGGCGAACTCAAGATTGGCCGCGCACACTTTAAACATTGTTCTTTTTAATCAGATGGAACTATTTAAAATGGTGCCATTGTTCTGTTGCTCAAACTATCTCTTATGAGGTTTGTTTAGCTATATTAGTTATTATGGTTTGAAAAGAAAGAAAAATATGAATGAATAACAATATATTCAAAGAGGTGAGAACTGAGCCAGTAGTGTGGGCAAAAAACGGTAATTTAAGGTGTTTTTATTCGTTTAATTTTTTACTTCTCTGAAGACGGTGTCGCCCTCTAATTGCAAGGTTGGCTGGTTTTTGCTGCTAAGGGGTTAAAACCGGTTTTCACCATGAATTTTACCGTCACGGCGAAAACTGTTTTTGCCCCTTTGACCAAAAATTTGGCAAAAATCTACTTGAAGTCAAATAAAAAAAAAAGTGCGCGCTTCAATAGTCAAATATTAGCATATAATAAAAGGTCCCCTTGAAAACGTCGCATTGTTTACTTTGAAAATTCGTATTCACTTCTTACTTACCTTTCATATGCTTATTTTCTCACAATATCTATGCAAATTTATGGAACTGACTGTCAAAACTTTGCATAAATATTGTGAGAATATCTTTTACGGTGAAAATATGTGAATGAAGCGGCTTGCTAGTTTTTGCCAGTTTTAGCTGGTAATAACCGGAAAAAAAACCGGTAAAAACCAAGTTTTTGCCTCTGTTCCGGCCAAAAGTTGTTTTTGCCGGCAAAAACTCAACCACGCTTAATTGACACCGAAATCAAGTTTTTTTTTTACCGTTTTCGCCTGTACTACTGGCTCAGCTCTCACATCTTACATTAGTGCACATTTCAATGCCGTAATGTATTTAAAACTACTGAACGTTAACAGCGAGCATTCCTAGTTCAAGCTTTGCTTGGGCCTATTACTGATGACCGCTACCATTTTCCTAATCGTCAGTTTTTTAACTAGGCTTTTGTTTTCCTGTTGAGTACATGTGACATATTATTTCGTCCATTATACTACAGGGTGTCCGTACATGATTTGACTGATAAGAAAATTTAATAAAAAATCAGTGGGTGCAAAAATTAGGTTTTCACCACTTTGTAGATTGACTAAAAAAGTTTTTTTTTTACCGTACTTACAATCACATTAACAGAGGATGCTTCAGTTGTGGTAGAATCCAAAATGGCATCCCCCATGTCCCCAATAGAAAGTGCACCGTGTGTTGTACGGTTGGCCGAGTCAAGGTTACCCGTAACTGTTTAACGACACCTCAAGACGTTCTTGAACAATTCGTAATCCCATACCTAAAAAACAGGCAAGGCAACCAACAGTAATTTTCAACAAGATGGCGCTCCACCGCACTGGGGACCACAGGCTCGAAAGACACTAGATAGAGCATTTCCTGATCATTGGATTGGTAGCGAAAAGCTTATTGCAGGATGGATGGAGCACCATCTTGCTTGAACTGTTGGTTGCCTCTCTTCTAGTTGAAGCATAATGAATTGTTCCAGCAAGATGTCGAGCAGTTACGGGCTACTTTGATTTGGCCAACCACACACAAGCGCTCAGCCGCAGATCAAATCTTGCATGTTAACACCTTTCGCAGGTCCAGGCTTGATCATGTGAAAAATGGTGCTGCAATAGTGTTTTTTTTTCCGTACTTTTTTATTTACCTTAAACAGGTAAGTATGAAACACCGACTGAGGGGGCGCTTCGTGCGCTACTATATACATCGAGATTTCTGTAATCCTAAAACGTATGACGCAAGCAATCGTGAAACTCCGGGTGTGGGCTGATTGTGTGTGCGACCACACATGCCAAGACATGTACGACGCATGCGCTTAGCTTTAACACGGAGGATTTGGTCTGCGACTATGCGCTTTTCAACCATACAACCTAGGACGATATATGGTAAACAATGTATACCGGATAAGCAGATCCACGATTTAAGGCGTTGCCAGCGGTGATACTTCCACTTTGAGATTATGGGATGGCAGCCACCATTAAGATTGAAATTCAGTCGCAGTAACTCAAAATTGTTGGAGAAACTTAAGTCCGACGAGTAGGGTAAAGCACGCACAGCTACAGTTAAACTGTGATACTGTTTGCATAATTATTTATCCTAGCACAGGCGAATGTTTGAACTAATTTTCCAATAGCTGTTCGACTTTATTAATTGATGTTTTCATAGTTTTTAAGATCTACAGCGTTTTCACATATGTGGCAACCTACATTTAATATATGCGCTGCCTTCGTTGCACACTACAGGAGTGACTACGACAGGAATGATGCATTATGGGATGTGTGTCTCATGAATCTCATTCAGGTTAGAGCAGAGGCGACAATGGCGGACACCATAAGTGCTGTCATGTTTCTTCTGTTTTTAAAATTGTTGTTTTAATCTGAAATTGCTGTTAAGCTCTTTACATGGCATTACGATAATTTTGAAAATAAGCCTAATTGCACATTGATAAAAACATGTGAAACACTACGTATTAACGAACAACAAGGCGCCTTACATTTCGAAGAAATTAAAAATTTGTCTTCATTATCAAAGGAAAATATCCAATATGACAGCCTCCATGTAAAGACATCTTGCAGTGTTGTGTTCGTCTGTTTTTAATTTTTATTCAATTTTACTTTGATAATGAAGATACATTTTTAATTTCTTCTAAATATAAGGTGCCTTGTTCGTTTAATGCATAGTGCTTCACATCTCAACCACATTTTTTAAAAGCTTGTTCTAATTGCAGATAGTGCCATCTAGTAGAGTGAAAACTAACTATTGTTAGAGATATTAACTCTATTCCTATACAGTACGTCATACAAAAAGGCAAAGAGCCCAAACTTAGCTGAATTAGCATTGCAACCGGATTTTTAAGGAGCATTAACAAATACGGTAAAGCCATAAGAATAAACACGAAATATAAATTTAAAATAAAGTTCTATTCGTCCGCCTACAATAGGCCCAAAGCCTGTTTCGTAGTTTACGAAACACAATAAGAACTTAATGTTAAAGCCCACTTCAATTCCTTTAAAGTCTTGGTTTGGGTGAAGTTATAAAACCTGTAGGCATTATTAAGTAAAAATAGCTGTTAATGGTCGCATTGAAACCTTGACTGTAATCATCGCTCCAGAGAATTAACCAGATTTTAGCACAAGTTGGATCGCGAAGTTTGAACTCGACTTATGTGACAGAAAGGGCACAGACCATGAAATTACGTTGTGCAACGTTATATCATCCTTACAGTACGGTGAGAGGTGTAGAGTTAATAAATACCAACTAAAGTATTTGGTATTCCTAATCAAAAAGGTGGAATAACCAATCTGCCAGAAGTTCATGATGCCATTCATGAAGAACCAAGCCTACAAACTTAAAGGAAGGAAGGTGTTTAGGGTTTTTTCAATCAATACTCCAAGTTTGCTCTGCATTTTGCATCTGTATTGGCTCCCCTGAGTCTGTTTTAATCTGAAATTCCTGTTAGGCTCTTTACAGGGCATTACGATAATTTTGAAAATAAGCCTAATTGCACATTGATAAAAACATCTGAAGCACTACGCATTAACGAAGAACAAGGAGCCTTACATTTCGAAGAAATAAAAATAAAAATGAGTAAGTTTGCTGTTCCGAAAAAAAACCCTTGGTCTGGACCAAAGGGTAGTCAGACTCAGTGGCTAATGCCAAATCGGCACTTTTTGAGTCCATTGCAACCCTAAACCCCCTCTTAAATTAATTTGTGACGCGCCTTCCAGAGGAGTCGGTGCGGTGCTTATGCTTACTGTGCCATATGGAGAGGATAATCATATTGCGATTGAATTCCAGCGCTTGAGTAAAGTTGAACAGGGCTTCACTTAATTTGACTAAGAAGCACTTGTAGTTGTGTTTGGGGTTAAAAGATATTAGCATTACAGAAGGTGGGTTGTTCTTCACACAGACCATAAGGCACTAAGGTAACAAGGTGGCCATCCCTCCTACGGCGGCTTCCCGTGTTCAAAGTAGGGCGCTCCACCTGAGTGAATACCAATTTGAAATTCAACACATACCGGCAGGGCAAATTTAAATGCTGACAGCTTATCTCTTACCTGGGTTCGAGGCATAATTCGTCGGATTCTTCTGAATTTACATGAAATGGAGTCCTTACCCATTTTAAGCAAACAGTTTGAAAAAGCTAACCTAAAGGGCAAAGTTTTGTCCACAGTGTGTCGTAACACAGAAGATGGCTGGCCACACCGAATGGATTTTTTTTTTGGGGGGGGGGGGGCCGAGGAGGATCCAATCAAAAGAAAACTATGATTTTACAAATTACTGCTAAATTTATACATGGAGAAACAATGCAAATATTATCTATCTTTTAAGTTTTAAAAGCCTACCAGATGAAATTTGAAATTAAAGTGAGTGGTGAAATAACAAATACGTTCTTAAATGGCAATTAAAAACGAATCAATAATTCAAGGAGTAAATAAACACCATGCACGTGCATAAGACGTGGGAGTATCCATGCTGTAACTGTTGCTTTGTATTCTGCCATTTCCGCCCTAACATTTTTGCATCCAAATTTGCTGACGACATGAAGACTGCAGCCATCATTCATTTGTGGTCTGATTTTCTCCGTACACCAAAGTCAACCGATCATGTTCTCGAATGGAACACAACCTGGCAGGTGTCTATTAGTGAGGAGAATATACCTTCATCATTTTCGAACGGTTAACCAATGGGAAGCCAGTAAACGAAAGCCACCAGCCAACCACGCCTCCTTAACATTGATAAAATGACCACACGGTATTTTATCAAATTAAACTGTCAGCTATGTGCCTCTATCTTATTTTTACAATCGAATCGACTGTCTTTCTTTTCTTCACTGCGTAGTGTAAGCTCAACAGAAATCCATTTAGTAAATATCTAGTAAATAACGGCGCACGAGAATCATTGCTCGTGCACGTGAAGCCCGAGATAGCTTCCCTGCAACGCTCGGGTATTCGCTGGTACCATGGTAACAGAACGATCCGTAGGAATGATCAGTTAGCACGGCCAAGGTCAAGCAGTCTGCCATCGCTTTTCAACCCGAGCATAAAAAGCGAAACGAACAGTTCTCTTAATTGCCGCTAATATTCCAAAAAAAAAAAAACTGTGGTGGTAGACGCAACGGTATTTCACAGCCGCAGTACGTAAAAAATTATATGAGGTTCCTAAATTCAACGTAAATAGTTGAAAATAAATTATTAATAAATGTCCTAAAACTAAGTAATTTTACGGATCATATTCTATTTTAAAGTTAAGAAACAACATTTTCATTAAAAATAAAACACGTATTTACTTTGGCTGATGCGTCGTGACTGATTAATGTTCGCCTACAACAATCGTCTGCTATCACGGCGCGTTACTTTCGGTAAGTTAGTGACGGATCGTTAGGGGAATAAAACTGATTTGTAGACTTTTGTCATTTTGTGCAGAGAGGGATTAAGAATTTAAGCAAGAAATCGCTGCAGTAGAATTAGGCAATATTATGCAAGTTGGAAGTTTTTATTTTAAAGTTAATTTTTAAAGGAAACAGTATATTCTCGTTTCAAATACAATTCAAGCGTAGTTTAAGTCTAGAAAAATTCCGATTTCTTTCAAATTTTGTACAGAGACAATGAAACAAATGAAACAATGAATGAAACAGCGTCGCTATTAATCTGTAATAGCCGCCATCTTGAACCCAGACCGCTATTTTTGAAATTATATTTATCGTGTAATTTCCTTCAAATTTAGAACGTAGACGATATAGCTGATACCAGTTGAAACAATGAATGTGCCGTCATCACTAGTAATCTCTAATGGCCGCCGACTTGAAATCAGGTGGCCATTTTGAAATTATGCTTCTTATCGTCCGATTTCAATCAAATTTAGAACGTAGATGTATAGTTGACACCAATCAAAACAACGAATGTGTCATCTTCACTTGTAATCTCAAGTAACGATGGCAAGCTTTGACAGTAAGGGTCTAGGTGTACAAATTTATTTGACAAAGACAAATTTGTCTGACGAAAAACTGTAAGAGTACGTCCTATAACGACCCATGTGATGATCCAGTTGCAGTGGGGTGTACGTTTCCGGCACTGCTTTACGTTGAAATTTGTTTTCGGTTTGGTAACATGGCAACGTATTTGCAGTACAGAATATTATTTGTTATCGTCATATATCGTAAATCTACGAAATTTGTATCAAGATAGTCAAAAATTCTGAAGCATCAAAAGTCAACTGCTTTAAGGAAAGTTCTTTTTAAAGACAATCGAGGCTCAAAAAACCTGCTACAACTGACACACACAAGTTTCGTCCGAATAGGATAGAATTTTATCTACGAAGTTGGCTTTACAAAAATGACAAAAAAAGAAATTTTTACCAGGTCTACACAATCCGTGCTCCACCATCTACAGAATAATTCTGGATCCCGGCTGAGCAGTTAAGAAATAGAGGCCGAACAATCGCTTTAATAGCTTTTCATTGCTTTCGTGCACGTGTAATGTCTTTGCTACGGTGCCTAACAATCCTTGATGCACGCGTAGTGTCTTTGCTACAGTGCCTAACAATTCCTGGTGCACGTGTAATGTCTTTGCTACGGTGCCTAACAATTCCTGGTGCACGTGCTAAGGATTGAAAACTATCGTTCAAACCGTCCAAGATTGTTGATGGGTAAAATGAAAGAATGACCGGGTGCGGTTAACGCTCGCTAAAAACCCTTTGAAAGAATTCATGTTTCAGCTAAATGCGTATAGTTTGAAATCAAACTAAGCTTCGTTGTTAATTTCGAGGCCAGCAGGCTTCGAAATTGGCAGCTGGAAACGATGCAATGGCTTATTTAATTCGCAGATGAAGGCTTTCACAGCTGAGCTGAATTGTTTCAAAGTGGACAACAATCACTGCTGAGCACGAGGCAGATCATTGCTATCTTGCAAAGTAGTCGTCTACGATCAAAGCTCTGTAAGTGAAAACAAAACAATAATGAGTCATTGTTACGCCGCCATAGGCCGCCGAGTTACTTCCTTCCTCTCCCAGAAAAGAAAAATGCCAAAGCAGTCGTGCTAAAGGTTTCAACTTTGTTCTACAAAAGCTCATTTGATTACTTCCCTAAAAAAAATTGTTTCATGCAAAGATGGTTCAGCGCGCACATTCTTTAAACGGTGCATCCTGTGATTTCAGCCACTACCTGCGCTGATTGAGTGAGCGAAGCGAACAATCGGACATACACTGAAACATACACTGAAACAGTTTGCTGCACCAGTGTGGCAAACGACGGTGCATCTAACACCAGCCTACATAATAATGCTGCATGTACGCAGAAAGGAAAGAGAAACCAACTTCGCTCATTCAGTCATCGTTTGTTAGCCAGTGTGCGCAAAAATTGGGTTAAGAAACTTAACTCCGTCAAACATGAACATACGCATGAGCAACCAAACCGTATGAGTGTGGCAAACGGTGCATCTAACACCACTCTACATAATAATTGTGCATGTCCGCCCAAAGGAAAGGGAAACCAACTTTGCTCACTCAATCATCGTTTGTTAGCCAGTGAACGCAAAAATCGGACCAAGAAACTGAATTCGGTGAAACATGCACATGCGCATAAGCATTGAGCAACCCAAAACGTACCAGTGTGACAAACAGTGCATCGAAGACCAGTCGTCATAATAATTCTGCAAGCCCCACGAAAGGAAACGGAAACCAAATTAAAAGACGCATAACAATCACTTTAATAAACCGGCCACAGCCAAGGTTAGCGGGAGGAAAATGAAGAACTACAAAAGGCAAATGTTGCTGTTTGTAAGTGTTTCCAATCACGTCCTTTTTAGTCCGTGCAATAGGATCCAAAAATTCTACTCTTTTTTGCTGTGCTTTGCTTTGCTTTTTAAACGGTGCATCCTGTGATTTTAACCACTGAGTGCTGATTCAATGACTGAAGCCAACAAAAATCAGCGTTTACACCAGTGTCCTAGGTTGGCGGGAGGGGGAATGTTCGTAAATGCTTACAATTACGCCCTTTTCAGTCCGCTCAGTAGGATCCAAAAAGACAACTCCTATTTGATTAATTGTGTCAGGAAAAGTGGGTCTTCCTCTACTTGCTTCAATAATGCTGACTGTAGAGCAGCGTCAAGTGACGTCATATTGGCTACGAGACACCATTTGGAGGTAGCTACAAGGTGCACTAGATTAAAATGTAACGGAAAAAACGGTACTTCTAGTCAAGACAGTGCTTTGAGAGCGGATTTCTTAGGCTTAAAAGAACGTTGTTTTCTCCAACAACAAAAATCGCGCGTTATAAGCTTAAGAAATCCAGTCTAATATCATTGGCTTCAATAAGACGATCTTCCTGTCTCCCTCCAGTGCTCCTTGCAGCTAACCCAGTTACTGGCTCCACCATAGAGTTATACACAATAATACTACGTCGTGTCACTGCCCTATTAGAGCCGAGTTGAATCAGCGTGAATCAGTTAGACCGGGCTATGTTACGCCGGGGAACAACTAGTTTAAAGAAAAAAAACGTATGTTGATCACTCACCATGGTCTTATGATTAAATGTTCTATCCAGTACGGAAGGGTACTATATTTAGTTTGGACAGTATGTCCCTTTAAAGTAGAGCAAGCCAAGAAATCAAAGCGTTATGAATGATAGTTGTTGGTAGCTGCCATGGTTATGAACGGGCGTCCTACTTGCAGCCTCGCATTTCAAATCCAATCACATTAAGGCAAAATTTTACAGAAACCAAAACATGTTTTAAAAAAATGGTGGCCTCCAAGTTTAAAAAAAAACATATTATTATCATATCTTTCTTTTTTCTTGCTGCATTTTTGAGTCAGAGAAATAAATAAATCGCAGTCGCCGTCTCGCATTCGAAGCGTCGTTAGTGATTTTTTTTTTTGTAAATAAATAAGTATTATTGTATTCCGGCGCTCCTACGAAGTGACTTTGCCAATTTGTCATAAAAGTATTATCGTCGTTATCTCCGTCACAGAGAATGGTGGGGTTACAAACGCTTCTTGCAAGTTTGATAAAATGTTCAACGATTGCCAAAAAACTGCACATATATTTTTAAATAAAGAGAAAAACGAAAAAAAAAAAAGTATTTGCTTGCTCGTGGTAGCATGAACTTGGCTGCATTAGAAAATTATGTTGTTGCAGTTTTTTTTTAAATATAGGTCAGGTTTTATTGTAATTAAAATGTCTTCCTACTGTTTTTTTTTTTTTTTTACATTAGAAGTTTTAGGAATTAGTACACGAACTATTCGATATACGAATGATAAAAAGGTCGAGGATTCAAGTCCCGCTCAGGCAGCCTGATGTTTAAGTCCTAAAGGCAACGGAGATAGGTTTGCATCTGTTTTTATTTACCGCTGATCGAGCCGTTTTGGCATTCCGTCCTGTTTAAAGGCTCCTGTTCACGATTTTGATAGCGTGGCCCATATTCTAAACACAGCATCCACGTTCTAGATTCTCCGTCATCCAGTAGGCTGATGTGGGTCACGTGATCACGTTTTAGTTATGAAAATCGCGGCACTGTTGCGAATAGTGTTGTTCCATTTTAAATGTACCGCTATTTTCTTTATATTGCTCGACGATTCTGCGGTGCTGCATCGGAGGTGAAAAGATGAAAAGGCGCCTTTAAAGTG
>JAHWFP010185026.1:14472-63262 GCA_023313725.1 Lithobius niger | reverse complement strand
AGAACGGAGTATAACAAGAGTTTGGAAAATACTTTAGTGCTAAACATTACTGAAATTACAAGCAACTCCAGTATGTGACACTCATGAAGACCCAGACATAGCTCTGAAGAAAAAGCACTGCCTGCTTTTGGCTGCCTGTATATGAGCCAACTATGGGCACTGCGCAGCATCCATTCCAACTGCATCCCATTTTGGAATGCTGCTACACCAGTTACACATTTTAAAATTACGCACAGTTTAAAGTCTTTGATTTTGTTACAATTTTACCTCACCCAAGGCCAAATGTATAACAAGAATACATCGTTTTCGATCTAGTTTATTTGTGTGCGGTTGTTTCTGACGTTTCTTCCTAAAATACCAAATTTCAATCCAAAAGTTTGAAAGAATAACGTCAGACCATGCAAGAGTTACATAGTTGGTTGTTGGGTTAAACTTAGGGCGTGTTTAGGTAACGACTCGTCTTTGTATTCTCGCAGCTAGAAGCTAGAAGTCATACAAAATTCCAACATGGAGGCAGTTTTAGCTCTGCCGGTTTGCAACGAAAACAGTCAATAATGTGAGTTCAGAAGTGGCTGGGAAAATTGTTTCGGCAGGAGGAATTCTTTATCTTATTGTAACGGATTATACGACTGCAAACACTTACTTAAACAATGTCGGCTTTACCTGAAGCATTGTTACCGTGGCAATGATATCTTAGCATCGCAATTAAATTCTAGCTGTGACAATGTAAAGGCGTGTCGGTGCTAAACGCGTTCTCACAACATTAAAGAGAAATGCGATTTTTGTTTATTGCTCTGTTACTTTCGGAGCGTATGTCCGTAGGTCCTGTGAGGACAGCCTATTGGGCATATCAAGACTGGCCCACTGGGCAATCGGTAATTCCCAGGTGGGCCCCTTCGGTCAGCCACCCGACAAAGTTCCCAAAATATGGAATGCATCACACTTTTAACCGCAACTTTAACAAAAAGTTTCATGGGGTGAAGGGGATGGGGTGGAGTTAGGAGGGCCCTCGATATGAGTCCCCCCCCCCCCCCCCCGCTCTTGTAGAAATTTAGTTCCCAGTTCGTGCCTGTATCAAGGGTTCTAAAGGGGCTTGTTTACATCCAAAATTATAAATGAATTGTTTTTGGCCCATGTGCTGGTATCCAAAGTAATTGTTGTATAATAGACTAATGGATTATGCCTTAGCACATAATTAAACCACCTGATTATTTGTACGCGGCTCATTTTTTTTTTATTTTTCATTTGGGTATTTGCTAATTTTTCTATAACAGGTTTATTTAGGAGTTTGAGACCCTACTGAACATTTCTAAATCTTGGGCCTACTTAGATAAACTTGATGCTTCAAAACTTAAAGGTACATTCCTCCCGGTTTGCTTGCCTGTATAGCTCAGTTTTGCAACATTAGCTAGCTTAAACGTGTGTAAATGTTGCAACAGCATTCATTTTTCCTATTTTCCCCTCGTGAGAAACGGTGTTGCTACATTCACTCTGACCTATGTAAATGGTGCAAAGGCTATGTTTAGCAGGATACTCGAAATTAGTGAGAAGGTATGTTCTTTTAAGTGTTCCAATAAAAAGAACTGGAAAATTCACCGACGGCAACCACACCCTCAAAAACAATACCTTATATTTCGCCTATAATTCCAAACTTTTTCAGTTCGCATTCCTCTTGGAAGCCTCTCAGTTAACTCTTAAAATTTTTTTCTTTTTTTTAATTAATTTCTTTAAGCCTTAAGTCATCCGAAGCAATTTAATGCTTGTATGGCTGAACCGGCTCAATTTGGAACATTACCAGACTTTTAGAGAAGAAGAAATATCTGGTAAAGGGAGGTGCCAACCAGGGGATTCGATCCGCAAGCAAGTTTGATAAGCAAGTTGATCATATTCGACCTTATTTCTTGCTTCGCCATGTAAGTCTGCAGTGGCGTTCTTCACTCGTGATATCCATTTTGCCATTGTTTCAGCAGGTAGAACAAACTTTCGCAAACTTCCAATTCCAAGGGTCGAAAAGTTGAGTTCTTTTTCTAAAAGTCCCAATTCTTCAATAGTCGCATCTTTAATTGAGAGAATGCGAACTGAAAAAGCTTGGAATTATAGCTAAAATTTATAATATGTGAATGCTGTCGACGTATTGTGCGCGCAGCGTATCTTGAGTCCTGCAGATATTTTATGAGCGACTACATCTTCCTGGAGGGAGCGGCTTTCATCGACGGCCGCCATTGTTTTTGTAACCATCTAGAATATCAACAAGGTGCTCTGCTATCGAAAACATACAATCGATTATCTGTATTCGTTCTGGGGCGAACTCAAGATAGGCCGCGGACACTATAGTTTCCTACAACCAGTCTGTTACCGATAGAGGCAGTAACAATTAACTACAAACAGTCCAGCATAACTTTTTTTTATTTGCAGAGTGAATTTTTATTGTCATCGATGAGTATGTTGATGAATTCTCGAAAAAAGCGTTCTTTAGAAGTGTTCAATGTGCGATCACCCTGGTCTATCACCCTAGCAGACAAAAAATTTAAAAAAAAATTAAACAAATTAGAACTCGTTTTTATAAAACCATTTTTTCGAGTTCTAAATTTTTTTATTTTTTTTTTTATTTGTTGTCTGCTAGGGTGATAGCCCAGGTGATCGCACATTGAACACTTCTAAAGAACACTTCCTGATTATTTCTAAAGACAAAACCAACACATGAAATCCGTTAACAACCTTTTATGCTATGCAGCCAGGGAACAAGAAATTTCCGTAGGAATTAGAGTGTGTATAGTAGGCTTTCTCCACTTTCTGATTTCCTGAACTAAAGCCTAAGAAGACTAACGTGGCCTATCCAGAAGCATACTAGGAAGGCCGTTTAGGACCAAGAAAGGTTTACGTAGGCCCCTTTCTTACGGCATTTTGTAGAAATCGTTCATCCCGAAAAATTTTCATTAGGCCCCCGACAGGCTCTCGGAACATAGGCCCCACGGGAAATATCCCATTTTCCAGTATGGCCAGTACGCCCCTGGGCCTATCGCAGTATTTCGTGGGTCCACATTTTCTCATTAGTACCTCCCCCCCCCCCACACCCTGGTTACATTGCGTAAAATGCTTACAGATTGGTTTTGTGTACCGAAGCGTCGCTACTGGCTGAGGCCTTTACACAAGGCCTTTTAATCGGCTATACGTGTAACGCCACCCCCGAATAAAAGGCCGTCTCAGCAATACCTACCACAACTGCCACAACGCTCAGAAAACATCAAATCGACGTGCTCTCTGCTCTGCTGCAGAACGCCATCAGTTTCAAGACTTTGGAAACTATATAATTTATACAAATTTCAACACGGCATCAAGAGATGGAGCCACCTGCCAAATTTCCCGTGCTTTTATAATTTAGCTAACGTGTCTGGTGGTGCTGAGACGGCTTTCATTCAGGGGGCTTTGGTATGAGAGGAAAGGTCAACTAAAAAAAAACACATTTTTATTCAGTTATACTGAATAAAGAATAGAAAATACCTCACCTTTATACCATTGACTTCGCTACTGCGATCCTCAAAAACGGAGTTTGCATCTGTATTCACTACTCGGACCATAATAGCATCGTTGCGATCTTCGGCATTGTAACACCGAACCATCACATTCAACAGTCCACGGTCACTGGAAAGTGGCGACAACTAAAACAAACAGAAATTCAGTACACACACACGAAAATACTGCAAGTGATACGAAAGACAGCAGGAAATAAGCCAAATCAAAATAAGTAGAACACGGCTAACTTTATGCACTTACTTTTCATTTCAGTGACAGCACTCCGATTCGAACGGGTTCACTTCCATGGACTTATCGCCATTATCGCTATTCCCACTCGCCATTCATCAAACAGTACTGCCAGTGGGCGAATGGGCATAGTGGCAAAGGGCTAGTTTGGTAGGGACTGGTTTACGAGTTCGAATCAAATCGCAAGGTTACGTACTGCACTACGTTACGGTGTGCGATTTTTTTCCAGTCGGCTTACTTCCAACTTACCGTTACACACTATGAGCCAAGAAACTTATTCACATTTTGTCATGCACTGGAATTTTAGCGAATTTCCACCATTTTAGTAACGTATGACCGCAGACCAATACAGAAAGAGAAAAAAATTAACCCGAACTTCCACTACTATTTAACACAATTACAATTAAGAAGAGGATTAAGACGACATCCTAGTCTCGGAAAAAACAAAGCAAAATATTTATCAGAATTTTGCCTGTATAGTTGTGTTGCTGGCATTAATCCCAAAAGCATCTGAAACAAATTTAGCATTCCAAATCAAAAGCTTTTATAAAAAGTAATACCACGATTTGTTTACAACCGTCATCTCTTGGTATGACTTTATTTAATAACGTATTGCACACTTTTGTGGTGTATGTTTTTGGCTATGTATAATTTGTATGGTTACGGATACTTATAGCATTATAATAAAATTATGAAAAAATAATATTCCTTTCTGTCCATTTAATGGAATACTGGGTTAATACAACTGACATAAGATTTTCTGAACGTGGAGACCGTTACATTCTTGAATGATGCCTATCTATTCCCAGATAAAATTTTCGGATTGTCTGTTCGTTCTATGTGTGTATAAAAAACATAATTTCTGCCCTCAGGACTAAAGAAGGATTTGGGTTTTAGTTAAAGGGACACCCGGCCTGCCTTATAACATTCCGCGTGCCAAATTACAGCTACGCGAAGATCGTCATCCGAGCAATTACAATGCCAAGGTCGGCTGGGGTGGTAGCTGCGTTCCTCGCATACCTGCTGTCTCGGTTGGCTTTGTGAATAGTACACGAGACAGAATCAAGTCAACGATTGTGTCGTCACAAACCGGAATGATTCTCGTATTTTAAAACCACAATTTATAATTTTCTAGGCTAGTGTCTTATAATTTTGCTTCGGCGATCTATTGGAATAATTAATTTTAACTTTTACCGCATTAGTCTATTAGATTTTAGATCTTATGGTAATTATTAGAAAACTAGTAGATGTACACACAGAGATGAAACGTTATGATTATTGTACGCACGCAATGCATCATATAGTTACGGGTCATTCTTAAATATAGTTAACAATATTCAACAGAAAATCTCCTAGACGCCACATTTTAAAACGGTTTTTTAGCAAGGGAAAGACTAACTGTAAGTAAATAGACCTTTGGAGCCGTACTTGATGCGGTGGATCGAGAAAAATGGCGCTGGGAGGTATATCCCTTTAATATCTCTGTAATGTGTGGCGCAGTGGCACAATGTTGGTGCTAACGACCTAGCTGTTGACACGCCATTAATTTCCACCTCCCCATATAGATGAATTTGTTTTTCTGGCTGAGTAACTGATAATTTTATGCACCTTTAACTTATAATTTTTATCCCAACATTCCCAAACACACACAAACTGACCGTCTGCAACTTGGGATTGGAATTCTCTCACAGACTCATCGAAGACGAAATATTAGGGGATATTTGAAGGCACAATCTTCCAACTAGTTTTTTTTTTACCTGTTTCGTTGTTTTGCTCGTCTTCCAGCCCCTCCCAAACAGTTTTTCATAGTTTCGTCCCGCCTCATGATATTTCTGAAAGAGGTTCGTTTTCGACTCAAACTATTGGTTGGCGTGTCACACACCCCCACACACCGTCCAAACATCCACCTCCACCCGCCCCATCCACATTTTCGGCCTTGTCCCCTTTTACCTTCCCGCAGCATCTCTTTTAAGGACAGTTGGCCCTTTCATGATTTCAGCTATGTTGTTGTCTGTATACAAAAGCTTTGTTGAGGAAACATTTAAAAATCATTAAACAAATATGGGAAAAACACTCATTTAAAAAAATAATACTATTTGGGATTCTTTCACCCTATTCAATCTTGTTTGAAAGGGCACTCGCCGTCCCTTCTCCAACGGCAGCTACGGCAGCTTCGGCCCTGCATAACTTACATTAGTTCTGAAATTTTCCTTCTTCCACGAAGGCTTGATTATTTTTAAGATCGGTGCGAAAGACTCCTGGAGATTTTTAGGGTCAACGTCCAAATCCAAATGAGGTACCACTAAATTCGTAGCTACGGTGGATGTCATCGTACAATTCTACGTACTACACCCAAGGATAAACGTGGGTCCGTGTGTGGTTGAAGCTGTCAGCAACGAACAGTTACTGCTAACCATTTAGCTGATGTGGAGTCTGGATGTTATAGTTGTTACATAACAAAATAATCTCTGCCAGCAACCCGCAATAAAATAATAACATCCTTATCAAAGTGATTCGAAGGACAAATCAGTACTTGAATTAGTTTTTATTATTGTTTTTTTTTCACCCTTGGTTGAGCGCAGTGCGTTGCAGCATTAGTTGTTCCCAATTGACGCGCTGAGGAAACAAAATGAAAGTGTCTTGTTTTGATTTGTGATGGAGCGTTCGCGCTCTTTAAGTGGTGTAAAGGAAACACAACAGTACACAGCGAAAATAATGCTCTAAAAACAGCGAAGATTCAGCAAGTCTTTATTATGCCTTTTGCAGGCGATGTGCTCTGACAGTCGTTGTTTACCAGCTCAACGCCCGCATGATTTGGGGACTAGCAGAACACAGTGTCTGTACTGCAGTACACAAGTTATATCCAGATTGTGTACTACTGCAGTTAAAAACTAGTATGGGGGCTGGGGTACTGTCAGTGCACATCGTCTCAGTGGCGACTAGGGTTCTGTACTGAGGGGGCAACACCAGCCATTTAACCGAATGGTGTGGAGGGAGAAACCAATAACGAATAAAAAATGTGTAACGTAAATCTTTCAGTACTTCATACTAGATACTTATTTTTTAGAAATAAAAATACGTCTTCAGGGTCTTTCGAGCCTTTTGGGGGAATCACCCCCGTTGGGGGGGGGCCCCCCACACACACACACCCACACCCACACACACACACACACCCACACACATCAGTTCACTAGTTACGCCACTGCATCGTCTTCAGAGTGTGGACTAAAGGAGGATACTCACCAAAACTTTAGGAGCGTTGCGAGCTTGGCTTCACGCAGCAACGTCACTCGTTGCTAGGCACCGTGTCAAGCGCCAGGCCGAAGCTCGGTTCCTAGGTTGCTTTGATCGCTTTTGGAAAATTACATATTTGAAGCGCGCCGTTGGTGCAACGCCCGAGCTGCAGCCAATAGGAGGCCCGCTGTAACGCAGGCAAGCCGCGTATTTGTAATGGATACACACAAAGCATTAACTATTTATTTGCTTTAGGCGACCAACAAAACATAGTTCAACAACATCAAACAGGAGTTGATGTTAGCCGTCTTGTTTGTAGACGAAGTAGCGTTGGCAGCATCGGTGTGTACAGACCCAAGTTTGAACGTGTCAAAAGCTCTCCAAGAGCTGCAAACGACCAAGCCAAGCTCGCAACGCCCCTAACGTTTTGGTGAGTACCCGCCTTTACACTTCATTGAGATGACGCAAACGGGACTTAAACCAACGAACTCCAGAACATAACTCAGTGCTCCCACCGTTTGAGTTATTTTTTCAAGGCCATACTACATAAACACATAAACATGAAACAGGATGGAAAGCAAAATGGGCTCGAAAAATGATTAATAAATACAGATGCAATCCTATGTACATTGCCTTTTGGTCTCAAATGTGAGACTGCCTGAACGGGAATTGAACCCACGACTGTTGAGATCAATGGCCAAAGTCCTACTTCTGGTAGGACTTCGGCCTTTGGTCGTGGGTTCAATTCCCGCTCAGGCAGTCTGATATTTAAATCCAAAAGGCAATGTACATAGGATTGCATCTGTATTTAGTAAACGTTTGCTCAGTCAATTGTTTCCTTTTCTCCTACATGACATGCAGCGATTTGTGTATATTTACCGTTTTACGTGTATTATTACCCACTTTAATTTGCATTTATATTTCTAGAAGCGCGCTAGTGCTTCGCCCATCAAGTTCAGATTGTTGGATTCATGGCGTCTAATTATTGCCGTATGATTATTGTTGTTCAATTGTTGTTGTTCATTATCAATGTTGGGCGAAAGCTAGCAACTGCTTCTCTTACCCGAGATATTAAACCCGTGTTTTCTGGTATTGAATACAAAAAAATAATGCGACAGAAAGCTTTGGAAATTGTATAGATCGACGGGGTTTACCGAGTAGACAACAGAAAGTCCTGTTTCAGAGCAGTGCATAAAGGATTTCAATACGATAAGGATACCTCAACATCGTTGATGTCATGCTAGCTACTACTACTTATTACTAGCTAATTCCACTCAGATAAAATAATTAGTGCGACAAGACATGCTTGAAATTTGACATTCAGTTTACATTTGACTCCAATTGGTGCCTTTTATGGTTTGACATTTGGGGATGTTTTAAATCCAAAGATTGTAAAAATTTGCAATGCTATTTTCGTGAACATTGAGAACATTCGTAATCTGTTATCAAAATAACCGAGTAACAATGCAGACTCAGGTAACCGTTTGTTTCCGTTTCCCAATTAAATCGAAGTGATATATTGTAATTGTAGCTTATCTAAAATAAATAAAGTATATCATTGTTTACTAAACTGTTTATGGGGTAGAAAATCCGTGCAAGGTTACCGCTCCTTGAATAAAAAAAATCAGAAAAATAATCTAGATAAACCTAAACTAAACGAAACTAACTTAATCGTGCTCAGTTCTTTTACAATCACTTTATCGGGAGTATAATTAATCAGCGACCATTAATTATAGCAAAGTTTCGATTTTCTTCAGGCTGTTCAAGAACCGATTTACAATTATATTTTCATAGGAGCTCACAATCAATACTTACACTAAAGCAAAGTCATAAAACGACCAAAAGGGGTGATATCATACCAAAACCCCATATGGGTAAAGGGACCCATCAAGTTTTGGCCATAGAAAATAGTGATATCGGAGCCCAAATGGCTGCCATCACGTTTTCCGTCACAACCTTGATCACTCAATCTTAACTGACACCTCGGTGTTTTCAGTTAAGCTTGAGTGATCACGGTTCGGACAACAAACTTGATGGCAGCCCTTTTGATTTTGGCTCTGATATCACTACTTTCTATGGCGAAAACTTGATGGGTCACTTTACCCTTATGGGGTTTTGGTATTATAAGTTATTTACACAGTAGTCAATTTTACGGGACTTTACGCTTGACAGTCCTTTTTATGCCTTCTCAGTACACAAAAAAACAATTTGAAAGTCACTGTTTAAAAGGTCTTACACAATTTTACGTAACTTCGAATTTTAAACTTTTAGCATCCCTTCTTGTGAAGAGATAATGTTGTCACGTTGCTTCTTGAACCCGACGGCGATTAAATAACTTTTTATCGTTTTCTTCAATGTTATATACTTGCCTTTCAGACTCGAATGTTCTCCTTTTTGTGGAAAATAATTAAAAACACTCCTGTGCAAGAATTATCTAGGTTAGAAACTTTGCTTACCCCGACGTCTAATAATCTACTAATATAATACTCATTCCGGCAAAAGTAAGAAGTGTGAAAATCAATTTCCGTAAAAACACGTGCAACAATCGCTTTAAAGTTGACTACAATTGCGATGCGCGTCGCGAGTCATTGCTACCTTGCAAACTGAGTCTGGTCGCTTGAATGTGGCATTGTCGGCACAAATGAAGGAAAATTACTTCAAACAATTTAGTTGTGCGTGGTGTCGATGTGAATTGTTTCTAAGTCGATGGAAACAATCACGGAGATTACCTTGCAGCAGGGGGCTTGTTTGTGTACTGAATGCTGACTTTCTCAATTATGGGTCTACGCGTAGGCGTACTAATGAAATATTGCAAACGCAAACGCGAGTGACTTTCCTATGAAGACCAAACACCGGGGGCGGCGGCTAAGACTGGGATACTCAATCCACCGTGCAGCATACACGGATCCTGCTAGTCTTACATTATAAACCAAAGTCTCATAGCAGAAATGAAGCAACCGCAACGACCCCGGAAGGGGAACAATGAAAACGTGCGAGTGTGTCAATTCTTTGGCTAGAAGTTGAAGCTGTTACGTTGTTTGCTTTGAAAAGAAGCTGAATTTGGCACATTGTTGCTTCGAATAACAATTGGCTCTGCGCGGTCATCGCAGAGGCATAAATGACGTCATGTACGAAGGAGTGTTATTTTTCACGCGGTACGGATTGCGCAAACCAAAGCGATAAATTGAGAGTGACGAGGAAGGCCTGAATGGCAAATGCCCGTGTGTGGGGCAGTGCGTCTAGGAGTTGGAGGTTCCTAAACGAGGAATGCCCATGTGTGGCGCAGTGCTTCTGTTAGCCCTGCTCTTTAGAAAATAAAGACATTGGGAGGGGGGGGGGGGGAGAGAAGCACGAAACCATGGGTGAAACAAAACCCCGGGCAAAGCCGGAAGACCCTGCACTACTATTGCCCGTGTGGGGGGTATTGCGTCTTTGACCAGTCTGCGTATGATTACCCATTAACATGAACAACAACATCCCAAACAACAACCAAGCTCAGTCAACGTTCAGGCAACATTGATAAATGACGTCACAAGCCAAAGCGATAAACAGGGAGAGGGGTAGTACTTCTGTGTGGGTAACAGGATAGGAAGGGGGGAGAGGGGAGGGTGAGGGCAGGGAGAAGATGGGAGGAAAGGGGAAACTTGCAGGAAGAAAAATAGCCAGTCGCAGTTAATGTTCACACAACACCAACCGAAAACTGGGAAACAACCACGGGAGAAGAAAAACCCCGGGCGAAGACAGGTACGATGCTAGTAATAAATTTTAAAACAATAGAAACAATTAAGCCATCAGCAAAAATTATACACTAGAAATAACGTAGTACATTAAGCTAGCTTTATGCACATACGTTTTATCAAGTGACGTGATCCGAATTCGAACCGGCGTAGGAGTCCATCACCGGATCACTACCAATGCGGCCACTCGTTCACTTGCTTTTTACGGCGATTTATGACTAACTATAACACAATTATTTGTCAACTTTAGAAATTTTAAATTCTTTCATAAAAGTGTGTAAAATGCCAGAGGGAACAGTTTTCAACTGTTCTTTAAATTCTTAATAAAAGTTACACCGTTAAAGGTAGTAGTGTATATTGAAGAGAAAACAAAGAGAATACAAAGGAACAATGGGTTAGCATGACACCTGAAAATAAACTACAAACATATATTTTGCACTGAGTTTTTAAAAGGCGTAATACATGAGTGTGAATCATCACAATTGCCCTTTTCTCAGTACCGGTAATTCTGAAAAAAAAGTAGATCTCCAATTACATTTTATTTACATAATGATGCGGCCGTAGTAACAGTACTGGATTAGGAGCTACAAGGGAATTATGACGAGCTCAAACAACAATTACTAAAGTATACGCCTATCTTGATAAGTATATCCACCCAAAACCAAAACTGGTAGAAAAACCCGCCAAGTTTCCAAAAACGGTTGGCTCACTACCTTCAAGGCGGACCGTTTTTGGAAACTTAGCGGGTTTTTCTACCAGTTTTGGTTTTGGGTTGATATCACAACTTTCATAGGACTGTGAACGTACATAAGTTTACACCATCTGTTTAGGATGCTTCAATCTCATTTTTGCACACACTGACTAACAATCGCTGATTTCGTTCACTTCGCTCACTCAATCAGCGCATCCCCTTCAGTTGTTTTGTTTATCCTTGCAACTTCCCCTTAATTTTTCAAGATTTAGTTCACATTTAGTCAAGCAGAAACCCCCGAAGGTAGCTGTTACTAAAAAAGCAGAACGCGAAGCATTTTTTTGGTGGTTATTAACAAAAAAACCCATTAGCTCGTGTATGCTCGTATTGTTGCGTAACCATCATCTAACGTGCATCCCTTTATTCTTACGCAATCCACGGCAATCCACGGCAATCCATCCTCAGATCACCAAGCATCCGTGTGCAAAAAGTCAGGTACGTAGGCCTTCGCAATTTTGCGGTAGCCATGAGCAAAAAGTCTATGAGATTTAACATGGGAAAAATCGTATTAGCTAGCTAGCTAGCTAACTAAACAGTAACATAAAAACAACGTTATTGACGCATCTTTTTCTCTATGATTGGTGGACACTCATCCTTTAAATTTTAGTTTTTCTTAATCTCTGACCCTTCCCCTTACATTTTCCACAATTTGAAACATTTCTGTCGCATTGGGATTTTTCCTCAACATGCCCAAATATGCTTTCAGTTGCTTACAGTTAACAGACACATGTCTGCTAGTGAGCCGCCTTTTTATCATTAACAATCAATTTTTAACAATCGGATGTCTACAATGGGATGATCTACTGTTACTTGGCGGCGACACACTAGCGTGTGTCTAGATTACTGGAAATCATTAATTTTATTAGGTGAGCTAAGAAAACCAATACGGACTTTTCATGGAAGGACTAATTAGATTTGCGGGCATGTATGTTTGGTCTCACGTGTGTAATGATCTACAATTCTACAAGCTCATAAGCATTTCACACATTTACCACATATTTTCAATTTTGTTTCTGTTAGCAGTGGACGCTACAGGCTAAGATTGAAACACCAGCCCAGCCAGTATAGCTAACGGGCTTCAGCCCTTAGCCTACAAGGTTCGAGGGTTTGATTCCCTGCTCAGGCAGTCGGGCATTCAAGTCCAAAAGCCAACAGAAGTAGGTTTCCATCTGCATTTGTTTAACCAATTCTCAGCTAAACATACATTTCAGATCTCGAACAATGAAAACATCCGTCCTTTTTAGTCTTCTGTACAGCCGTACCGGCTGAGAAGACTATTGCAACGACTTTGTCCGTCCGTCCGTCCGTCGCTTTTTTCAACTTCGCTACGGTACTAGAAATTGACGACCACTGTTTACAACGTTCGATTCAGTGTCAAAAGTTAGTTAAATAACATGGCAAATTAAAACATCGTAGCCTCCTTATAACTAATAGACTTCTTCGACGTAACTAAAGTAAATAATAACATTTCATGGTCGAATTGAAATCCTAAAGATTTGTGTTAACGCAGCCGTAAAAACAAAAACATTTTAGCTTCGTTTAAAAGAGTCTTGTTGCATTGTTGCATTAGTTGCATGAATGAAAGGCTTACGATCGAACCAAATTCTCCATTAGGCCTATCTGCTACTTACGAAACTAAAACTGCCCTTAAAAAACTTGCCTAAAAAATGAAAATTAGATCTAAAATCACGTTACCATGGCAACGTCAATAGTTGCTACTAGTCGCTGCTGCAGCGTTTCTCCTGTCCCTTCCCTACTACCACTGATCTATATAAAGCTACGTTGCGCATTACGTTGTAACACTGTAATTGTGTGCGCGGAGGTGTTGCAAAAATGAATAGGCTTACTGTATACAATCCAAATCTCCGTTAGTTGCTACTTACGAAATTAAAGTTGTAAATTAGGCCTAAACGCTGACAATTATGACTGAAACGTTAAATAAGCTTAAAAGCTAACACATTTGTAACGGGCAATTCTGATGGTTACTGTTTTTAGATTATATAATAGAGATAGCTGTTGTAGTGCATGATAGAGGTGTGCGCCTCAACATTGGAAGTGGAGGAACTGTAAAGAAGACCAATGCGACTACACAGTCGCTGTAGCCCCTTGTTTTCCTTGTCAAGTCCAAGGAGTGATCTACTAGTGATAGTTGCAAATTATGTGAGGTCACACAAAATGGTTTTTAGATTAAAGTTATGGCAATGTCTGGACCTATGGCACTTCCGCCGCTAAGTCTTTGTTGAATTGCGTAAACTGCTGTATGGAACGTGCATCAATCATTCTTTTTGTGTTAATGGGTTTTCAAAAGCTCATTCCGTTTTCAAAAACCCAGACTAGTTCTGTATTCCCATCACCCAACGAGATCTAAAAGCAGACCAACTGAAGTTAGCTATGACTGCATATCTGATTAATTCCGGCAATTTATGTGACAAAATAATTCACTAAATTCACATCTAAGAGGCATGTCAATAATGTCAATACTTGGAAGTGGCTTTAAGACGTTTATCAGTTCTACCTGTTGTGGAGTCGTCACTTGTGTGCTCCACAATGGCAGCCATCAATTTCATGTCAATATGTTAACCCTACCAAGATACCCCTTTAACTACTAATAGGCTCTTCCATAATTATATATTGTATTAAGTTGCATCACATGACTTCCTGTTATAATTGTATTTAAAGAGAAGTAAACAGGAAGTTCGCTGTCTTATCAGCTGTAGCCTACACTCTGGTAGTCCGTGTGTTTATTACCATTGGTGCCCACGCTGGGCTAAGGTGTGTCCCCGCCTAGGACATCACAGTTGGCGACGAGTCCGGTACCTTTGGTAATCTTTAAAAACTTAAGCTTAAACTGATAGGTCTTCAACCACATCTTTGCTCCATATTTGTGGTAAGTTGCAAATTTTTTTCATTTTGGCAATGAAAATTAGTGCTCTGAATTCCTATCAGAGTTTAAACTTTTTCAAACAGTGTTATTTTGACGTGGTAGTGCTGTGTGGTACGAAATGATAATAGTTAAATTTAGTACCTTAACAACTAGAACCGAAGTGGGCAATTGGATTTATTATGGTTAATTTTACCTTGGCAGTGTTCTAGAGCGACGCACTGGCGTGTCCGCACAGGCAGTACTATAAACCTGAAGGTTCGAAAAATGCGCTGCTAAATTAACCCTTGTAAATTCGATTGTGCCATTGCCCATATTCGGGCTAGTGTGTGCCGGTGTAAAATTTAACACCGTAGGTTTATGCTCAAACTTAGTGAAATCTGGTCTGTGCTGAGGCTTAGGCCAGAAGTGTTGTTTTGTAAAACGTTGCAAATGGTGAACGTAAAACATTTTTTCAAAGCCTAGTCCCTTTAAATTTAACTTGTAGGCAGTTAATTTATACAACTAGGTAGGCTACAGTCAAGCTTGATTTATTTCTGTGTTTAAATAAGTGACCGGTAGTCTTGAGTGCTCCAGTTTAATCCTTGCATGTTAAACAGGATTGTAATTAAATTTAATTAAATTTAATTTTGTAGGCTTATGCCAAAGACGGGTGTCGGTAGCAAACCACCTGTAACTGCTAAAATTAGCAGTGAAACTGAAAATAATTCAGTAGTGAACGCAAGCGTTAATGAAACTAGTTCTAATTTAAATCTAAATTTTGAATCTAGTGATAGTGAAGACGACGTCAACATGGGTTCGTCTAAAACCGCTGGTTTGTTTTCGGAATTCGATTGCGAGTCTGACACATGGGAGAAATACTCCAGCCGAATTCGTTACTTTTTTTTAGCTAAAGAAATACCAGCAACCAAGCAAGTTAATTTTCTAATGGCATCTGTGGGCCAGAAAATGTTTGATAGAATTCTTAATATCCTCTCACCTGATTTGCCCGACTCATTAACATTTGATGAGCTCGTTAAAAAAGTTTTAGACGACATTGAGCCAGTGCCCTCAGTGGTATCTGAGCGTGTTAAATTCTTTAGAAGATCGCAAAAATCAGATGAGAGTATCGGGGAATATTTAGCTGCCTTAAAGCTAATGACGAAGTATTGTGACTTCGCAAAAATTAAAGACATTAACAGCGAAATGATTAGGGATCGCCTAATTGGGGGGATCCAATCAGAAGTCATTCAACGCGAGTTGTTGAAGCAGACTCTGGATTTAAAGGCTACAACATCCTTAGCTTTATCCTTAGAATCTGCTGAAACAGACCAAAGCGTTTTGAGAAGCCATTCTAAAGCTGTTAACTACGTAGCTAAAAAATCGGGCAAAACATCAAGTAGGCCTAAATCCACTAAGGATTTCATTTGCTATTGTTGCGGCAAAAAATGGCCACGTGAAAACACGTTGTAAATATCGAGACTATACTTGTGGCCGTTGCCACACTGTCGGCCATTTAAAAGTCGTGTGCCGAAAAGCTAGTCATTCGAATAGAGCTTTAAAATCACTCGACCACCCTAAAGCAAGTTCTAGCGCAAATTTTAAGGCTAGGCCGAACACTAAACAAAAGTATAGCTACAAAAAACGCGTCAACAAACTCGAACGCGATAGCGAAAGTGATAGTGAAGAAGGCCAGGATGTTGGAGCCGAAAATTCAGAGTCTGGTTCCGGGTCTGATAACGATTCAGACAACGACTATCTTGTACTGAAAAATAATACTCTTGGACTGAGTCAGGCTGCGGACCAGATTTCAATTCCCCTACAAACCAACAAAATAATAGTAGTAGTTAATTCTATGAAAATCCATAAATGGAAAATGCCAGTCTGCCTAAATGGTGTCAAGCTAGAAATGGAACTTGATTCCGGGGCAGATGCATCCATTATCCCTATTGAGTGGCATCAAAAATATTTTGCGGACTGTCCTTTAAAACTCAGTCCGTACTCGATACACTCATACACTGACGGAATTGAGAACACGATTTACACTGTAAGTCTGAAGGTTGAAGTTCAAGGTCAAATCGAACATTTGGATGCTTTAGTTTCAAAATTATATAAACCTGCATTAATGGGAAAGGATTGGCTTTCTATTTTTCGAGTTAATTTCCATCCTTTTTACGACCTACAAACGAAAGTGAAACCTAAGAAAAGTGTTAAGAAAATTAAAACTAGCATTACGCCAGTTGACACTTCCGAAATAGTGAAGGGTTTCCCGGAGTTATTTTCTGAAGGCATGGGTAAGTTTAAGAATTTTAGAGCCAAAATTCATTTAAAACCTGATGCCAAGCCTGTGTACAGTCGTGTAAGACCGGTTCCGTTAGCACTCAAAGAAAAGGTTAACCAAGAAATTCGTAGATTGGTTGGCCTTGGAATTCTAGAGCCTGTGGAAACTTCTCAGTGGTCTACGCCGATCGTCATAGTTCACAAAGCGGATGGTCAAATCCGAGTGATTGGTGATTATAAAACCACCGTGAACCCTCAACTCGAAGTCGACCACTATCCAGTTCCCACGGCCGCAGAATTATTCAGTGAATTAGCAGGCAGTGACACTTTTTCCCTTATCGATCTTAAGGATGCATTTCTGCAAATTGAACTCGACAAAGAGTCACAAGAAGCTTTGACAATAAATACACCCCTGGGTTTGTTTAGATGGCTTCGCGTACCCCTGGGCCTGGCGTCCAGTCCTGGAATTTTCCAGAGGGTAATGACTCAAGTCACCAGTAAAATCCCCAAATGTCTCCCGTTTTATGATGACATCCTGGTGAGCGGGAAGGGGGGTGAGCATGACGAATCGTTAAATAAACTGTTAAATGCTTTACAAGATGCAGGAGCCAAACTTAGGATCGAGAAGTGCAAACTGTCGCGGCCTGAATTAAAATATTTAGGCCACATGATAAATGCAGAAGGCCTGCATACACTCCCTGAGGTTATCGAAGCAGTCACAAACGCTCCTAACCCAACATGTATTCAAGAGCTACAGAGCTTTCTGGGTTTTGTAAACCATTACTCAAAATATCTACCAAATCTCGCTCATATTCTGTCACCAGTAACACGTTTGTTAAGCCCAAGTGTGAAGTGGGTTTGGGGGGCAGAATGCGACCGAGCCGTGAGTAAAGTAAAAGAATTATTTCTTAAATCAAAAGTTCTGGTTCATTACGATCCGAAATTAAAGCTCAAGCTCGTTTGTGACGGCTCACCCTACGGAATTGGCGCGTGCCTGATGCATGTCATGAAAAACGGTGAATCACGGCCGATAGCTTTCGCTTCACGTAAACTCACTCAAGCGGAAAGAGGCTACTCGCATTTTGACCGGGAAGCGCTCAGCGTGGCTTGGGGAGTGAAACGGTTTCATGAATACGTTTATGGTCAGCGATTCATACTGCAGTCTGATCAGAAGGCTTTAGTTTGGATTTTTGGCCCTAAAAAAGGAATACCGCAGATGGCAGCCCAGCGTTGGGCAGTGATGCTTAATGCTTACGATTACGAATTCGAACACATTCCCGGTAAACTTAATTTGACGGCAGACGCTTTATCGCGCCTTCCCCTCCCAAATACCGAGGAATTCGAGAAAGCAGAAGAGCAGTACAATATCCTTGCTTTAGAAACTATTTCTAATCTTCCCGTTTTAAACGAGACACTCGTTCTTGAAAGTAAACGTGATAAAATCCTATCAAAAGTTTATCGTTATGTGAACCATGGTTGGCCTGACAAATGCGACATTCCCGATCTGTTACCGTACTTCACACGTCGTGCTGAAATCTCTGTCGAAAACGAAACCTTATTTTGGGGGTATAGAGTCCTGGTGCCGACGGCCTTGCGGAGACAAATCTTGAAAGATCTACACAGTGCTCACTTAGGCATAGTTAAATTGAAAAGCTTAGCTAGACAAAAAGTCTGGTGGCCTAAGATTGACTCTGACATTGAAAATAAAGTCAAATCATGCCAAAATTGTCAAGAGTATAAAGATACTCAAACGTCAGGTCCTAAGCATACGTGGGAATATCCACTAAAACCAAACAATCGCTTACACGCTGATTTTTTGGGGCCGATGGACAATTACATGTTTTTCATTCTTGTAGACGCACATTCAAAAATTCCTTTTGTGCATAAAATGAAGTCAACAACGTCCGCGCGTGTCATTGACGTTTTAAACAATCATATAGCTTTATATGGTTTAATGGACAGCTTAGTTACCGACAATGCTGCCCAATTTTTGTCCGCAGAATTCCAAATTTGGTTAAAATCCAACGGAATTAGGCACATGACCGGGCCAAGTTTTGCGCCTTGGACCAACGGTTTGGCTGAGGTATACGTCCGTAATTTCAAGAGAGTCTACAAGGCCGCGCGGCGACAGGGGTCTACTATTCAAGAGAGTATAAATTCTTACTTGTTATCAGCACGAATCACTATCTCCGCTACCACGCAAGCAACACCCGGAAAATTATATTTTAACCGAGAATTAAAGTCTCGGCTGGATTTATTGTTCCCTGACCCTATTGCAGCCATACGCCGTAAACAATTAAAACAAGTACAGAGCACCCACCATCGTGAGTTGAAAACTTATCAAATAGGTGAAAAGGTTTGGTATCGTGACTTTTCAACGACAAATGATAGGCTATGGTCAGTCGGTATGGTTAACCAAAAATGTGAAAATCAGTCCTATACTATCGTTGATACTAACGGTAATACGATTCGCAAACATCGCGAACAGCTAAGGCTACATACCGCAGAAAATGATTATCCAGACCAGCCTCCAAACGCACTTGTTTCGACGGCGAAAAGCAGTAATTCTTTCGTGAATAATAATGAGCAACATCACTCAAATTTCAAACGCATGTCTTTTGGCGGCAAACAACGTGAAAAGCCAAGTTTCGCTGACGTAGTTCCTGAGCGTCGATCGCTCGGCCAATCCAGAAAGTCAATTTCTGTTACTGAGGGAAAAATTCCACCAATCCAACAGCTTGAAAAATCACCTGAGAATTTACATCGCAAGTCACCAGGTGGCAGGAAATCTCCAGCGAAATTACCCCACACACACGAAGTGGACGAGTCTGCTAACGTAAATAACCAATCACCTTTGGCTACTACCAGCGCCCCTCTTGAAGGAAATTCTAAGACAGAAAGGTCACAATCTCCATCGATTATTACGTCACCGTCCACTAAGCAATCACCACCGAAGCCAGGTCATGCTAACAAAAAGGCGAAACCGAATCCCAATAAACGCAAAGTTGTGCTATCACCAACACAGGTTGACATTGCAGCGCAGCTTCAAAATGCTCATCGTTCAAAGAGACTGCGTAGAGCTCCAGACAAGCTCAATTTGTAGTTTTTTTTTTTTGCAAAATTACCATTTGGCTACAACTTCTTCGTTTTTTTTTGTTGTAATCCGTTATATGTGAATTAAATGATATTCTTTTTAAACTGTAGCGAGTAACGCTAAAACGTTTTGTCCCCTAGTTGTTCGTGCAGAGAATCGGCTCTGTTAATTTTAAAAATGTCCACCTTTAAAATTAGGTAAAAATGTAAGTGTATTTTGTTGTTCGTGTGAAAAATTGATTTCACGATTTTATCCTCTTTGTATCTTTTTTGTCTTTTCATGTACATAAATACTTCCGACATCGGAACAAAAAATTGCTTGGAGCCGCAATTCCCACTCCGGTGAAGCCTAATCCAGATGTTTGTCCACAGCAACGCTGTAGCGTTTCAGCTGCAGAAATGCTTGCTGCAAAAGAAAATTAACCAAAAAAGGCTACGAAAATTAAAACAACAACATTGAAATTTATTGTAAAACTGCTCTAGAAAGCAAAACAGAAATTTCAAACTGGCAAGTTTTCAGCCAGTTTATTAATGTTTAATTTTTGCTTAATCATGTACATCTTCAGTTCTTTATTTTTGTAAAACAGCTTTCAAAAATAGTGTTTAGTTTTTCCTCGAAAGCGAAAAATTATGTATCTTTCTTTAAAAATAGGTAGTGCACTAAAAAATACATCTTGCCTTCGTAATCATGATTTTATTTCCAGCTAGGCTTAGATTATTTTTTTTTCTGTTTTTTTTTTCGCTCGCTGCATTGTGGAGTCGTCACTTGTGTGCTCCACAATGGCAGCCATCAATTTCATGTCAATATGTTAACCCTACCAAGATACCCCTTTAACTACTAATAGGCTCTTCCATAATTATATATTGTATTAAGTTGCATCACATGACTTCCTGTTATAATTGTATTTAAAGAGAAGTAAACAGGAAGTTCGCTGTCTTATCAGCTGTAGCCTACACTCTGGTAGTCCGTGTGTTTATTACCATTGGTGCCCACGCTGGGCTAAGGTGTGTCCCCGCCTAGGACATCACACCTGTCGTTATTGTTTTGCTCACTTGATGACCTGGCTAAGCTGACACCAAAAAACAGTATTTTGCCGGCCCTCCTGTTTGGCCGGCTGAAAATTGTTTCTATTGCCTGAAGGTAATATAATCCTGTGTTTATTTGCATTCTTCTCCGATGGATGCTTCCCTCTGGAGGTTAGAAGATTTGTCGCTAGATGGCCAGCTGTGTAACCCAATCTGCACATGCGCGCAACCCCTCTATAAAATCATTCAGGCGAGGCCGGCCTGCCATCTTTTCCCCTCTCAGGTGGTGACTCAAGAGGAGAGGAAGGGAGGGTACAGGCTCCACGCAACAGAAACAATATTCAGGCAGGAATGCCGGCAAAATACTGTTTCTAGTTGCCCTTCGGAAACATAGATTACCTGTGTTTATTTGCATACACAGTAGACCTCGTCAATCATGGAGGTGGGCTCCACCTGACGAGTTCCCTAGGGTTATGAGCTGGCTGAAAAAAAATCAGAGATTTTCGCACTTTATTGAAAACATAACCGGAAAATGGTTCTCTTTCGTAGGATGTGGAGGCCCTGAAAAGGGGGGCGTTTGTTAAAGGCGGGTCTTGCTTTAACTTAAGGACGTTTGTTCCAAGACATCTGATTCAAGACATCGAATGTTTAAGGGGGTTGGATGACTCAGCTGGCAGCGACGATAGGTCCCAGACTGTGTAGTCCATATTCCTGCTTTGTCATGTTCCTGAAGGATTGGCTTGTGATTACTGTTTGACTTCTCCATGATGCCACTTCATGACGTCTGAGACAGCGATGTTGTAGTGAAAGGCCTAGTATGCTGATGTCAGTTTTAGTTCATGTGCACATGCCATTATGTTAATGTTGCGATGGTCGTTGTTGATGTCTTCGTCGCCATTGTTGATGACAGTCTTGATACATGAGGCAATCATCGTTGCAGATGTTACGCCGAAGGAATTCTTGAAGGGAAAGAGAGTCGGTTTTCTCCCCTTGTGGAATTCCAGTTTTTTTGTGGTTTTGATTTGGAACCGTTAGGCATGTTATGGGCAGCGTGCCTGTCAGGTTCGACGCTAGTGATGTTTTTGGGTGCGGGTTTAACAGTTGATTGTGATGACTCGCAGGTCTTAGGGTTTTGACTCGGAAGGTGGTACTTGGATTGAGTTGAATTACAGAGAAATCATTGTGGAAAAGGTGGTGTGCGGAATCGATGGAGTAGGCTTGGATTCCGCTGTAGTCTTGGTTTGTGGCAAGATTGGTGAGGAGTACTGTTCTGTTGGTCAGGGAGTAGGGGTCACAGTGCTCTCAATGGAGAACCCAGGACGATGGAGAGGTCCCCGTTAGATTCGATCAGAGCGATTAAGCGGAATTTTCCTACTACTTTGACGAAGGGGTTTAGTGTTGCACTGTAGGTTTGGATTGTTGTCTTGTGTAGACCTTGAGTTAGTGAAACGTTGAAGAAGTTTAGAAGGTCTGATGCAGAAGGATTGTGGTTTGACCTTTGTTCCATGGGAATGCTGGTATTTTTGGAGCATCTGTGAAGAGGCGGAGATTCGGCCGAACGTTCGTGGAGATACACCGAAATTGATGGTGTTCTGATGCCGGACCATCGTGGTAGGATTTCGTGAGGAAATTATGATGTCTGTAGGTGTTATTTTGCTGCCTGGGTGGCTTCTCCAAAAGTTGATACGAAATGGTGTAGGAGTCTTGTCAATATGCCGTGGGGCAAGATTTGGCATGGAGTTCAGTTTGCTGATCATTGAGGTTGTGAAGATCAAAGCATTGTTGGTGAGAAAAGATGTGATGTGAGAAGGCTTTATTCCCATCTCAGGTGAAGTGAGGCATGCTTGGAAGATTTACTGATGGCCGTGATCTTGAGACTCAGGTGTTTTGGGGGTGTGTCTGGAGTTGGCCGGCTGTGTTGGGGAGTCTGGTAGATGGAAGCCAGCTTTAGCAAGAAGCCCCGTCAAAGGGTGATAAATGTCACTCTGGTGTGGGAGGTATGGGTAGAAATTTCAGGCTTGGGTTTGTTCTTGTGGGGTTGTAGAAAACTCCCAACTTGGATGGGAATAAGATAAGATCGAGTCGAGGGTGAGCATCTATGATTGAGGACCTGGAATTTCTAGAGTGAGTTTGGTTGTTGTCGTGACCCATGAAACGCCTTGGGAGGGTTAAGGGTTGCTGGCGAAGGCATTGTTGGAAGCGTAGAAGCAGACATCAGGAAGATGAGAGTTGTGGTTCTGTTTCCGGGGATGAGGAATGATGGTCTTACGGTGAGAAATGATGACGGGAGTGTTAGGCGAAAGTGACCTTGATGACCCAGGCGTGAGTTGTCGAGGGCGAAGTGCCCGGTTGAGGTGAGGATGGCTGTGTGGTTGACTGTGACAGATGTTCTGTAAGCGGGTTGGTGAGCTGTCTTCCAAGGCTGTGGAGATAAGAGACTGAGGAGTTTCAAGCAGCTAGTATTGAGACACAGAGCAGCAGGCTTCGGGTGAAGTGTGGCAGTTTGGAGAGCTGCTGACTGCAGGCAGCATGCAGGTTGGAAAGGATGAAAACTGCGGGCGGTGGAGAGGACTGCGTTCTTCTCGGAGGCTTGTAGTCGACAGGTGCCGAAGGACATGGTCGTCCAGGTTTCGAACGTATGTGGTGGTGGACGGTGAATGTTGAGCCAGCGGCGGCAAACCAACGGCAGTGTTGGAGTGGTCGGGATGGTGGTCTGGAACCATAAGGACAACCGATGGCAAAGAGGTGGCCGATGTGGAGAGCTGAAGGTCGAAAGACTTGAAAAATCTGGTCTTCTTGTCAATCTGGTCTTGTCATCAGGAAGTGGATAAAGGGGGCTTGACTTCGTGGCTTAGCTCTGCCGAGGAGAAATGAAGTAAGAAGCCGAAGCAGTGACGAGTTATGCTAAAACAAGGACTTGCGCTGATCTAGAAGATTGTATCAGTGAGCAGTTGGCCGGTTAGCCACTGTCGATACGAGTGAGCGTCGTAGTTGTCTACTGTCGAGGGCCGGTAGTCATGGAGGACAAAGTAGCAGCCAGAGGCGAAGTGGCAGATCGGTGACTTCAGATCGGTCCGAGCTTGTTGAAGGTGATAACGTGGAGAGATAATTCACCGGGCCCAAAACTGGAAGGGCAGCCAAATGTGGAGATGATGACGATGGGCTGAAGTCCGTGCGAAGTGGCGAAGGCGAAGTGAAGTGGTGCAAAGAAAGACGCACACTACGGCAGGTTAGGCCTAATCTGGGAAGTGGTGTCGTCTTAAGTTGGGCAGAGTGAAATCCCATTGTTGACAATGAGGATCTTGAACATGTTGAGAAAAGCGGTGAGAAGAAAACCAACACAACAACAGATTAATCCGAATCTGGGGCTTGCGTTGTCATCGATCCGGGAGATGACAGTGAAGACACGCATGCAGCGCCGGACGATAGGTTGATTGGCCGGTGACGTAGCAGACGAACGGTGTCAGATTGTCTCACCATGCATGGGAGTCGAGGTGGTAGCCGGTGGGTCGAAGTGGTTGACGGGCAGCGTCGTCCGGGGTGAAGACCCTTGCCCTGCAGGTCTTGGTTGTGTCATGGTGAAGACAATCTTCGATGGAGGTTGTTAGAACTGGCGTGAGGTGGGCGAAGATCAGGAAGAAATGGTGAAAAACCGTAAAGTGGGGAAGAGGCAGAAGGTGGTGGCAGTGAGCAGTCGAAGTTGACTTGAATGGGCGCGGGCTATGCGAAGTGAGCGAAGGCGAAGCGAAGCAGGCCAGAGAAAACGCACACAACAACAGATTAAGCCTAATCCGAGACATGCGTTGTTAGTTTCGGGGTGAACACAGTAGCAGACAAATGGCGGAAGATAATCTAATAACAAGAGCCGGGTGGAAGCTGTTGGGGCAGAGTGGCAGACAGTTGAGTAAGAGGACATTTCGGCAAGAGTTCTTCGGTGTGGTCCGAGTTCAGGCCGTGTTAAAGACGATTTTCGTTTGAAGCAATCTTGACGTCGCGAAGATGGGAGTGGGCGAAGTCGTCCAGGGCAAAGAGCCTTGTCGTGTAGTTCATGAGCTCGTCATGGCGAAGACGATCTTCGAAGGTGGCTGCGATGAGAAGAAAACAAACGCAACAACAGATTAAAACCAAATCTGGGATAATTGCGTTGTTAGAGATGTTGGTAGTGGTGGTGAAGGTACACACGTATTGGTCAGCGGTTCGTTGATTGGCCGGTAGCGTGGCAGACAAACGGCGTCACAAAATCCATCAACGGGAGCTGGGCAGCAGTAGATGAAAGCAAAGTGGCAGACGGACGGTAACAGGTAGTGACGTGCGAGAGGGTGATGGACTACAGGCGAAGGAGAAGGCGAAGGAAGCTTGTAGAAAACGTTTTTCGGTGTAGTCCCGGTTCAGCCGTGGTGAAAACGAACTACGATTGCTGCGTTCTCGAACAGGCGAAGATGTAGCAGGCACAGAGAGGGAGAAGAGCCTGTCTTGTAGTTCTTTATCTTCCAATGGCGAAGATGATTTTCGATAGAGGCATACAGTTCGATGATTGTCCGGTAGCATAGTAGACGAGCGGCGTCAGGCAATCCATCATCGTGAGCCGGGTGGCAGTGGTTGAAGGTGAAGTGGCGGAATTTTTTGAACTGCGGTCTCCTTCGTTGTCGTAATCAACCAAAAAAAGGAAAGTCAACCAGGAGAGACGAGGGTGGCCAAGAGCTGCGGACGGTGACATGGTAAACGTTCTTCAGTGCATTCCGGGTTCAGCCAAGAAGAAACTATCTTCGTTTGCTGCAGTCTTGAACAGGCGAAGATGCAGTTTGTGAAGGGAGGGGGCGAAGTCGACCTGGGCGGAGGCAAGGCCCTTAGTCCGGATGAAGGTGGTGAAGGCAAGGCGTGGCGGGGGAAGGTGTCGCTGTCTTGGGTGAGAGTTGCCTGGAAGTTGCAGGGATAAACAAAACAACTGAAGGGGATGCGCTGATTGAGTGAGCGAAGCGAATGAAATCAGCGATTGTTAGTCAGTGTGTGCAAAAATGGGATTGAAGCATCTTAAACAGACGGTGTAACCTTATGGACGTTCACAGTCCTATGAAAGTTGTGATATCCACCCAAAACCAAAACTGGTAGAAAAACCCGCCAAGTTTCCAAAAACGGTCGGCCTTTGAAGGTAGTGATATCATTCCAACAGGGAAAGGCCGCCAAGGTTAATCCTATTAGCCAAGTTAATCGCACCGAATAATACTTTGGACGTTAAATGAAAACTTGAAGATTGCTACCGCTAGTAGCAATCTTCTAGTTTTCATTTAACTTTCGAACTATTAGTATGTGCGATTAACTTGGCAAGGCAAGGCGGGGGAAGGTGTCGCTGTCTTGGGTGAGAGTTGCCTGGAAGACATTCCTGATCTTGCTACAGCGAAGGTGTACGAGCCGAGAGCGAAAAGGGCGCAGTGGGCAGAGATGGCGCGGGGTGAAGAGGGCTCAGTGCAGGAAGGCAAAGCGAAGCAGGCGTAGGCGAAGGTGCAGCTGCGGGGGAAGCGAAGAGCAACCGTACCCTGTCATGCTGGAGGAAAAAGATGGCAGGCCTGCCTCGCCTGAATGCTTTTACAGAGGGGTTGCGCGCATGCGCAGACCGGGTTATGCAGCCGGCCTTCTAGCGGCAAATCTTCTAACCTCCAAAGAGAAGCACCCATTGGAGAAGAATGTAAATAAACACAGGTAATCTATGTTTCCGAAGGGCAACATGCTTACATGAGTACATGCTTACCTATATATGAGTACAGCAATAATAAACACAATGATAATAATAATAATAAACAATTTACCAAAACTGTATGGAAGGGTTGTGAGACGCTAACACCGGGCAAAAGTCGTAGGGCAGATAACCTTCTTGGAGCGAGGTGGCACTGAAGATATAACCCTAATTTGGTCTCCTAATAAACGCCTGAAGATACCGTGTATATAACATTCTACGAAAACCTCCCTTGGTACTCATAACAACTGTCTCAGAACTAAGGGCCTTTCAGACCGGAACAACACGGACCATGAAAAAATACAGTCCCAATGGGATCCTTGAACTGCCAGCTTCCAGAAGATCTAAGGTTTTTAATTGTCACGCACATCTGAATGGCTCAAGATTCATATTGTGGTGATCATGAGAATGGAACTCGGCTAAGGGGAGGCTATGATGCTGGCCTGAGTCTAGGTAATGGTCGACTTTTGTTTTATTGTTTTAACTACAAATTACAGGGGCTAAAATATTTTAAGCTCATGATTTGGTCAAATTTTAAAATACCGGTACACAGAAACCGTTTGCACTCTTCAATCCTTATTCTGCATGCACTCTTGTTTTGTATCTAGATAACAAAGACAAAAATTGGTGGCTATTTCCTATCTATCATCAAAGGTTTTGTGATTGAACTTACACAGCTGTGATTTCAACCTAGAACCTTTATCCTTGCATGTGAAGCGTCTGAATCAACATACAACGACCGATAAAATTTTAGTTAATTTGTTGTATACTAAAGGACGTTCACAAGTAAATATCCGCTCCTGCCTGCGAAGACAGATCACAAGTTCCTCACAAAATAAAACGCAATTAAATTTTCGACAAATATTTTTGTGTGTTGGTCACAATAATGATGAAACAATATAATTTTAAGCCCATGATAGGGTGAGTTGCCTGCTCACGAACCTAAGATCACTTTATTGTGCTCATCACTTTATTGTGATCAAGGGAAAAATCTTAGTCGAAAATTAAATTGTGTTTTATTTTGTGATGAACTTGTGATCTGTCTTCGCTGTCAGCAGCGAATTTTTATTTGTTAAAATGACTGATTGCTTAGAACCACCACACTTGTTCCAGCCCAGCTTAGCCTGTGCGTGAATAAAAATGCCCAATAGTGCTAGAACAAAATCTACTTAAATTGAGACGTTTTGGTGTTAAGAATCTGTCCCGTTGTCAATCAGATCCTTAGCCCCAAAATGTCGCAATTTAAGTGAATTTTGTTGTAGCACTATTCACATTTTTTTTTTTATTCGCAGCCTGATGGTCGTGGTTTTTATAATCATCATTCTTATCTTCAGTCTTGAGGACAAAATTTAGATCTTCACTAGATACAAATTGTGGTGTCGTCATAGAGGCACCACAATAGGTAGCCATTTTAGTTCCCTCCCGTTAACCATCCCATAGTTTACCATATTGTACTATATTGTGTTCCATACTGACATGTGACACACTGTCACATGCATCTGTAAGTCTTTAAGAAGCCATGTCTCTGGCAATAAACACCCCTTATTGTGTTGACCTACAGCGGAGTTGTTCTTTCCATAGTGTAGTAGTTATGTAGTAGAACCCATGAGATGCTGGCCCAGCATACATCACAGAAATAAACAACGGAAGTAGGCACACAGTTTTTAATCCGTTTAGCGTAAGATAATGGTGAGTTTTTTCCCGATTATTGTGGCTAATTTATGTGGTATATTTCATTCAAACGAATCCATTGCGAGGGATCTCGACGTGGTATGACACAGCTCTCAAGAAATGAAATCATCAGCATAACTTACCCAACATATTAAGAAGAAAAATATCAAACGTTGTTAAACTTTAATGTATTGAGGGTGATGTCTAGCTACAGCAACTTTGCTTAGTCTTTTTATCAATTTTATTTGGGCTAATTAACAATGTATACGTGGCGTGTTTGCTCTCAACGGTATGGAAATTATCAGGTGACACGTCGCCTGAGCATGTATAATTCAAAAAAATTCAAAAGCACTGTGTCTCGACGAGATTTTGTGTACATTTTTCCCCCATGTCGTTAAGGTGAGGAACGACTTGTGTTTCATTCTTCTTGTTTACTGAAAAGTTTTAACAGTACTAAATTTTAAACGTTAAATGACCACTATAGGTGCGTTTAGGGCGCAATTTTGGTACATTCCCGGTAATGACTTAGTTTTTGTATCCAACGAAAACGTCGTGGGCACATTGCAGAAATAAATTTGTTACTAACAGCGTAACAATGAACTATGGTTAATTCATTGTTACGCTAATTTCTTTTCCGGGAATGTGCAAAATATTGAACTCCCGAAGATTTTGGCGTTGCATTGGGGTGTATGATGTGAAATTATTTTGTGTATTTAGGATTATTTGGTAATTGTATAAAATGGGGGGGGGGGGGGTTATCAGTTTTCACAAAGCCTAGGCTATCAAAATTAACCTCCTGTATGTATGTTGGATGTCAGATTAAGCATACTCATAGCATGGCGATGTGTTAACACGACATCACCCAATGCATTAAATTGTGTCAAGGGAATCGTTCAACTTGTGGAAAATAATTCACCACCAAAACTGTACTTAAAACTAGGCATACGACCGAGTTCTGATGATCACAATTATTTGGCCAAGCAAAAAATCATACATTTTAGTTTATTTTCTGCTCTGATGCTCCACAGGGCGGTGCTTTGTTGCTCAACTAGTACAATTTTCGCATAGGCCGAATTTCAGCTTCAACCCCTAAAATATTTAAGGTACGGTTCGAAGTTTATCTTCAAACTCATGAATTTCTCGCGCCATATCTCCCTTGTCATGAAATTTCAACCAAATCAGAACAAAACTGTGAATAATGTGTTTCAAATTGCCCAACACACATACACACACACACACACACGCACACACACACACACGCACACTCACACATACACAGGGCTGGATTAATGTAAGTAGCAGCCCTGTAAAATGAAAGTTTTTTCAAGCCCCTTTTACTGCCGGGTTGCGGGTCACAGGGGAGCGGATGTACAGAACAGCAATTATACATTAAAAACAATAAAACATTTGGAATATTAAGATTGTTTGCTACGTAAGCCTTTTATATACTTCAAAAAGATCATACACCATGAAAGAAGCATGGCTACATCTGGAGGAACAGAAAAGTAGATACATCAAGCTGCTGTACCCACCAGGAGTACTTAATAAGCTAATCAAAGAATTTAAGCGGTAGCAATGTGCCAAAACAGGCAGAAGGAAGTAGAAGTGGAAGCGAGATGACCAAATGAGCTGAATGATGGACCAAGAAGGATTGAAATCACTTAATTGAAAGGTTGCAGCGATGGGGTACAACGGATCCTAAAAAAGCACGGTATCGACACTTACCTGAAGAATGGAAAGAAGTTAAAAGAACAGCTGATGGGACGAAGAAAAGCAGAGAAAGCCAGACCCACGATGAGATAGCAGAAACGGATGAAATTGATGAGGCTTTGAAAAATGTCAAGAACACGAAAGAAGGAGTTTACAGTATCCCATGCGGTGAGTGTGAGGCCACATGTATAGGCGAAACCAGGAAGGGAATCCACACAAGAATGAAACAACATCACGCAGACACGAGGAATAAGATTGAGATGAATAGCATTGCCACTGCATGGAAACTGCATCTTATTGAATGGAAAAATACTAAAACTCTCCTAGTTTCAAACACAAGGAGTGACTTACATTTACATGGTCTAGAATCCCTAGCTACCCAGGAACATGCAAGAATAAACGCCAAAATTATGAATTTACAAGAACCATCGCAGCATTAGACATCTAGTGTATACAGACTTTAGCGATAGGCTCTGGAAGCATTGGAATGAACAGCACCACCATCACAGAGGGCCACAGCAAGCGCCAAATTTCAAAACCACAAACGACGACGTAGTAGTGAGAAGAAAACAAACTGAACCTGAAGCCTGAAGAAGACAGATGAACACAGCCCCACCATCCACTGATTATATGCTGTCGAAAATTTGCTAAATAATCGTGTAAACGTATATCTGAATTTTTGAAAATGAGTGTGGTACGTCCCTGAAATTGCTTTTATAAAAAGATTTGTAGATGACACCATGCCCCCCCCCCCCCCCCCCTCAAACCCCCCAAGCCGGGCAATAGGCAATTCTCAATTTTTTTTAAATAAGATTCATCAGTCACTCAGTCTTCACCATGGAGATTCTGGACACAAATTGCATTTCGTTTCTTGACATCAACTTATACCTTAACTCCACTCGACGTGTAGAATTTTTACATTTCCGCAAACCATCACAAACTATACGCTTCATTCCTTTTCATTCATATACTGACCCGCTGTACAAATACAGCAGTCTTAAAAATGAAATTTAGTGAGAGGCTGCTCACACCACCCATTCACCACATCTTCTGGCACAATTTTAATACATTATTAATAAATTTCAACAGAATGGCTCCTCATTCTCTCAAATCATTCGTTACGCCAGTCGCCAACGTTGCCTGGAACTGGATGAAACGGGAAAAAAAGAGCGTACTCAACTCTCCCATCCCCCACCCTGCAAGATACATGACGACTCCATACATTTCTGGACTTACTGAACTGCTCAGAAGTTTTCTCCGCACACAGGACCTTCAACTTAACCGCAAAAATTCTTTTACTTTAAAGCACGTTTATCAAAAACCAACAAAAAGGAATTCAAGCTCCTCACACAGTACTGGAAAAAGAACATTTTGCCGGTCCGCCAGCCAGGCCGGCTAAAAATGGTTTCTTTTGCTGTAGAAAGTACTATACCTGTCAATTTTTGCATTACTGTCTCAGTGATGCTGTTGGTTGCTTGAGACTTAAATTGCCACCTCAGTGACCCAACTGCGCATGCGCATGTGCGGTCCTCCCTATATAAGAGCGGCGGCTACGCGCGCTCGCCATTTCTTTGTCTCTCGATTTGGCAAAAGGTGACTCGAGAGGGGAGGCAGGGAGGAACCTAAGGTATAGTACTTTCTACAGCAAAAGAAACCATTTTTTGCCGGCCTGCCTGGGGGCCGGCAAAATGTTCTTTCTTTGTGCTGTAAAAGTACTAAACCTGTCAAATTTTGCATTACAGGCCGACCTCGTCAAGTTAGGTGGCGGGCACCTTTTCACTGAGTTCCCTGAGGTTCTGAGGTGGAATGTCACCTGTGTTGATCTGAGCAAGGGGTTCTGCGGAGAGGAGCCCTTGAGAGATGATAACCTTCTAAGTAAGTTAAGTTACCCTTCAAGAGTGTTTTTTTTTTTTTTGAAAGGGAAAAAGACAGAAGGAGGTGCCGGTTACCTTGATCTCCGGGTGGCATATCCAGTATGGTCCAGCTTGCATGGGTAGTTCATTGACGAGTGCACGTGGTCACAGAATTTGGAGGAGAAGGAGTGGTGCGGGTTGATATTCCAGACTTCAGGGCACAGTTTTCTTTTTTTTTTTTGGAAGAGCTTTGTGTTCATGAAAAGGTTTGGATTTTGGAAGTGTTCATTTTGGCCCGTTGGGCGGTGTGTGAGATGATTTCTGAAGGCCTCCGTTGGAAGATGTTGTAATTCAGTTTGCACTCATTTTTTTTTTTTAATTTGGGGATTGGAGAGTAGATGATTCAAGGTTGAAAAAAAAAGATTTTGGATTTTGAAAGATGTTCATAGAGCTAGCCGGCCGATGAGTATGTGGTCTTCATAAGGCCACCACTCGAGTGGAGAACGAGGGGAGGAGATGAATGAGGGGCCTGAAGTGATGAGCGTTTCATGTTTCCAATGAAATGTTTCGAATTCCTTGGGTTTATGTAAAAAGAGAGTGAAACTTTAAGGCCAGCTAGTGTTCCCGATCCCTTATTGGTTTGGGGAAGCGTTGGAGCGTAGGCCCATGCAGTAGTGCCTAGCTTTGCTCTGCAAGGGACTCAAGGAATATCGGAGGTTGGGTTCCTAGACAGAGCAACCATGTTGGGGAGGAGTGGGATTGAGTTTTGTCGAATCGTCAAACTGCCACAAGGAGTAGGCATGGAGGTTATGAGTCATCGTGGTGGTGGTCATGGACTGCCAAGCTTCCGAGATGTGTGGTTGTTGAAGGTCACGGACTGCTTCCGGGTCTTGTGGATTTTCGGAGCTGGAGAGGCCAGGATCAAAGAATTCAACTGGACGACATAGAAAGGTTGGTTTCAGGCATGCGTCTGAAATCACGGATGTGATGGCCGGGTGTTGGAAGCGGCCAATTCTAGGGTAGGATGGTCGGGACTTGTGGAGGTCTTCGATTGGATGTAATAGCCATGGCATGAAAGTTGAGGGTGGATTTAGGCCTGTGTGAGGATTTTTGTTGTGGAGGGCTTCGGAAAGGACGTTGTCCGTTAATTGTTTGAACTGGCTTGCGTTTTTTGACTTTAAGGAATGAACTTCGGCAGAAAATTTTGTAATTGTTGAGTGCTGTTGAAAAATGACGTCTTGTAGATGGAGTAAATATGGTTTCACTTTACGAACATTGGCTTCGTACTGTTTGCGTGCACGGATGTTCAAGTGAAGTTTGTGGCATAGATTAAGCATGATACGCTCGTGGTCAACTTTCACAGCATCTTCAAGATCGAGTCCGTAAAGGGAGGTGTCCTGTTGCGATGGAGCATCGTCTTTTTCCAGGTGTGCGGCAGATTCAGGGTGTAGTGGAGAGATTGAAACCACGGAGGGAGACTTAGATTCCAAACGAAGGGAATTGTTGTCAACGGGATAGTCTTGACGAGGTGACATGGGGGGTTGCAGGGATTTCGATGTTGATGGCGGGTGGGATGTCAAGATCGCGAATTGCCTCGACTACTGGTGAAGAAGGAGGATCCTCAAATATCTCGGGATTTTTAGGGAGTTCAGAAATTGGAGGAAGTTGCTCGGTTCCGGGAGATTGAGTGGATGAGATGCTAGTTGAGAGTCCCAGATGAAACGGATGCCTGAAGCCAAGACTGTTGCGAGAGGGGAGTAACAACTTCTTGAGTGTTTCTTGGTGTGGGGGAATGACCGTGGAGGCAGGGGATTGAAAGGTTGGAGTCAATGCAGCCAGGAGTTTCTTGAGGGTAATTTTTTGTTGTTTAGCTTGGCATTTCCTGGTTGAAGATAGAAGCTGATGATAGGCAATAATCCTCCAGTCTTTAAGTGGAATTGTGACACAAATTGGGCCGGCCGGTCATAAAATTCACATTTTCGATGATATTGGCACACCTTGTGTGAGTCAATGCGGAGGGGGTTGAGGAGGCCAGCACAATGGCATTGTCCAGGATCGTTGATTACGGACGTACGCCCGAAATAAATGTCCTCCTCATCTTCGAGAACTTTAGGCTTTTTGGTTCGAACCATGTTGAAAGTCGTCAGTGGAGAAAACACGGTTGCGTAGGGTACTAAGCAGTGAAATGTTGCCAACAACAAAGGCCAAGCGATCGCGCGGCGGGAAGGAGCCGGAAGCGTAAGGCAGAAATCGGATGTGAAGGGAGAGGTGATGCCCCTGGTGGAAGGTGCAGAAAATGGAACAAGTTGAAAGAGAATAGGTGAGATGTGGCTGAGCAGCCGTGAGCAGGGTGAAGAGGCTTATCAGGGTGAAAAAGTGTTGGGAGGCAACTCCTTGTGCCAGATGAGTGTAGAAAGCAGTTAGTGTAGTGGTTTCCACAGTGGGAAGGGTGGAGAAAACCCAGAGTGTGGAGTGATCAATGTAATGAGTAGCACGGAAGAGGGGGAAGCAATGGCAGGACCGGTTCGCCTTCCGTGCGAAGGGCAGCGAAGATGGTGAAGGCGGAGAAGGGGGCCATGCAAAGGAGGGAGCCAGGCGGCAGCTGTACCAACGAGGGACGGGTGACTGGGGAGGCTAGATGATCCAGGGGAACAGGAAAGAGAGCCATTTTTATTTCCATTCCCAGGAAGATGGCGTGCGAAGAGGTAGTCGGCCGAAAGGCAAACTGGGTGACAATTGCCATAACGGGAGGGCTATGTTGTAGGGAACCTGATGTTTGGCTGTCATCGGCGGGGGCAGGGGCCCGAATGGGAGGGCTGAAGGACATAATCATGATGCGTCGGGAAGAAGGAGGACAGGAAGAGCTTCGCTTACAGTGGGATCTCGGAAAGGCGGATGACCAGAAAATGGTGCGGCGAAGGGCGCTTGTAGATGAATCCATACGGCGCCCCGGATATGGCAAGGGAGCCATGGTGGCATCAAAGCGAAGGAGGGCGTAACGTTAACCAGATAGCGGCTGTAAATTGATGGTGGGTGTTCTTGCGGACGGTGTGTATTCGACTTTGCGTGAAAGTCGTGACTGTGATAAAAAGGACGGTCTTAGGGCGGTATGGGTGGAGATTGACCATTCGGACGGAGGGTTGGTCCCGGGGATTCACGGGAAAGGAGCCATGGTGGTGGTGCTCCGAAATGGTTAGTGTGGGGACGACCGAAAGGTCGATTGATGGTGGTTGTTCTTTCGCACGGTGTGTTAAATGGTCATATCGGATGGTGTACCAATTGGACCCAAGAGGGCCAGGGTATTTGTAAGAATGGTGTGTGGTTAGGGAGAAGAACGTCCGTAAGGCACGGAAGAAGATAGTTACCCATTCGGATTATAGGTTGATCCTTGGGACAAACGGAAGGGGAATTCTGAAGAAGTTTATTATTAATGGAGTACATCTGGTGGGGCCAGGGCGGCTGGCAGGCAGGTAGAAGAAGGTGGTCCTATCGGACGGTGTGGATGGTGGTCCTTTCGGACGGTGTCAGGGAAGTCCTTTCGGATGGCGTAGTAAGATTAAATAACAGGTCACGGTGTTAGTTATGTTTAGTTTTACTGTGTTTTTTTTCTTTTTGTTGCCACGGAGGCGTGTGAGCGTAGGAGGTGATGACCGAAGGGCAGAATTGAGGGAAGTTGGCCATTCTGACGGCGGGTCGTTCTCGGGAACGCACAGGAAGAGAGCCCTGTTGCCTTTAGTTCCAATGAATGGCACATGGTTGAACAAAGGAACGTCCGAAGAGCAAAGAGATGGTGGTTGCCCATTCAGACGGTGGGTCGGTCCCGGGAATGCACGGGAAGGGTGCCACATTGTTTTCAGATCCAACGTAGGACGAGCGGTCTTGACAAGGAACGATCGAAATACGAGGCAGCCAATTCGGAAGGTGTATCGGACTCGGGAAAGCACGGGTAGGGAGCCACGCTGTTTATTGATCCAACGGAGGGCAGGCCTTACTAAGGAACGACTGAAAGGCGAGCAGCCAATTCGGAGGGTGGTCGGTCGCGGGAATGCACGGGAAGGGAGCCACGTTGATTTCAGTTCCAACGAAGGGCGAGCAGTCACACCAAGGAAGGACCGAAAGGCGAGATAGCCAATACTGAAGGTGGACCGGTCCCGGGAATGCACGGAAAGGGAGCCACGTTGTTTTCCTGCTCTAACGAAGGGCGGCCAACTTTGCTAAGGAACGACCGAAGGGCGAAGTAGCCAATACGGGAGGTGGATCGGTCCCGGGAGTGCACGGGGAGGGATCTTCGTAGTTTTCGGTTCCGCCGGAGGAAGAACGGCGTTACCAAGGAATGACCGAAAGGCGAGAAGCCAATGCGGAAGGTGGGTCGGTCCCGGGAATTCACGGGAAGGGAGCCACGATGTTTTCAATTCCACGAAGGGCGGGCAGCCTGAGCGGGAAACGACCGAAAAGAGAGATGCCATTTCGGTAGATGGAGCGGGGCGAAGGGTGGGAGGATCCTGCAGGTTCGGACGAAGGCAAAGAACCAACAAAACGACAGCCATATGGCGGCTTGAGACAAAGAGATGGCGAGCCCGCGTAGCCGCCGCTCTTATATAGGGAGGACCGAAGAGCAAACGGAGGGTGGTCGGTCACTGAGGTGGCGATATAAGTCTCAAGCAACCAACAGCATCACTGAGACAGTAATGCAAAAATTGACAGGTTTAGTACTTTCACAGCACAAAGAAACACTATTTTTTTTGTACTTTCCCAGCATGTGAGCCTACCTGCATTGGAACCACTGAGCAGAATCAGTGCCTTGTCTTCGATCCCACAAACCCAATCTGAAACTTCTTGACCAGAATAATTCTACGATGCAGCATTTAAAAAAAACCAGACACCAACCTGACATCTCCAACACTAAAATTTTGTTTCAATTTCTGAACAGCCGAACCTGAATCAATCTAGACGCCATCTGTATTACACTTTGTCCCCAATATGCACAAATTTAAACAATATTTTCGATAGTTTTGAATACCGAAAAATTGGTCGACTCAGCATTTCTACTTTGATTCAAGTTCATGACTTATACCCACAGTTCGATCACGCAAAACCAAAAGTCAAAAGATTTTCAAAGGTTTTCACCTCGAAACTTGAGAATTTTCGACAACCTTTAGTGGTTATCTTCTTCAGGCAGTTAAGCCACCAGCACCCAAACTCACATCAAACCCAACGAACTTCCAAAATTCAAAACTCCCTCCTCTTCACATCACAGTAGGCCTTGAGTCAGCATTCCAGGCTGGTGTTGGCACTGCTCATAGTCGATGTTTCTTCATCCGTTTCTTCCTCCGTAGTTGTTGGTGCAGGGAGGCAAGCTGGAAGAAATTCCTCCCCGCGCCACCAACTACGGAGGAAGAAATAGATGAAGAAACATCGACTATGAGCAGTGCCGACACCAGCCTGGAATGCTGACTCAAGGCCTACTGTGATGTAAAGAGGAGGGAGTTTTGAGTTTTGGAAGTTCGTTGGGTTTGGAAGATTGTGAGTGTGGGTGCTGGTGGCTTAACTGCCTGAAGAAGTCAACTAGTAAAGGTTGTCGAAAATTCGCACGTTTCGAGGTGAAAACCTTTGAAAATCTTTGACTTTTGGTTTTGCGTGATCGAACTGTGAGTGTAAGTAATATTTTCGATATTTTCAATATAAATAGCCAACGTGCAGCACTGCTTACTTCGATTGTGCCAGTTTTACTGTGCACACTGTTCTACCCCTTTCCAAATTTAGCTTTTAATTTTTTTTTAAATCTTGTAGGCTGCTGCACTCTTCGGTTTGCATCCTTCCAGTTTCGCTCGGAACTTAAGATGTATTCTGTTTGCTGTTTGTTACTTTTATAACGTGGAAAAAGAATTCTTAATTCTACTCTGTCACTTTTGGTAATGGACAAGAATTATTGGCCCGAGACATCAAGGTATTTTTAAGATAAATTTTGTGCACCTTCTTGGCTTCAAACTATTTAACTAATATCCAGGAGCTTTGCTTTTCTAAACTAGTCTAAGCAAGACATCCACTGAAGTCAGATCCTCGTGAAACCCCCTCTGGAGCAGAGGCCCTATACAACTGCACACTCTGCAGCTGCACATTGGATAATCCAGCCTTGCTCATAAAAGCCAAATTCTGTCAAGCGTTAAAGCCTTGCCTCGCTCGGTAATAAGTTTCTGTAAAGCTCTCTCTTGCACCACCAATATTCAAACTGATCTATGAATTAGAGCTTCTTACTGCAAGTGCTTTCACAGCTTTTCACTACATACGCCTACTGACTGAAGTGTCAGAATGTAAACTTGAGATAGTGAAAGCGTCACGTCTTCAGAATTTACAAGTAACAAATTCACTGAAATAGGCACTGGAGATATCAATCAGAAAAAAGTTATGAATTTTATTTCTTGAATTATTCCAATTATTTGGGTTTTACACTATTATTAAAATGTTTATATAACCTTAGATATATTAACTAACTCACAGTACGCAATTTGGCACAAATAAAACAATGAGATTACTGGCAGTAATGGGTCATCATTTCTGTTCCCTTGACAACCTCATTAACAATACGATAGGTACAAAATAGGTGGCACGTAGCTTAGCACGGCTCTTTGGTAGGTTGTACTGTCAGAGTAGGGGTGAAAATATGTACCTTGAATTGATGGAATTTTTAGTGCCTGCATTTGTATTAGCATGAACAATGTGCTAGGAAGCCAACAAATGACTGCTGCTCTTTTAAGTAAAGCATAAGTTTTATGCAAATTAGCACAACGGTGATCTCTTCTTGATGGCAAGGTGACCATTGAAGATGTGTTGCTCACTGACAGATGTGCACCAGGAATATTCGCTTATTAACAACAGGATTTGTCTTTGTAAGTATTTACAACATAGAATCTTTTAGCGTCTTAAAAATCCTAGTACTCTTCCGCCAACGCTCTTTATGCCACCACCCATACTTTTTAAACCACTAGCTCCCATTCCAAGGACACCAATAGCATTGACAACATTCGTAAGTCTGTCAACACCGTTCCAGAATTTTGACGGTTTGCATTCTTCAGTGAGTCGTTTTATTTCGTCCTGCATCTCTTCGGCTTTATCAGTGAATCCTTGTTGTATAAATTTGTCATGTTCTATCAGCTTAGCATCAAGAGTGTCTTGAAGTTCTTTTGTCTGATTTTTGAGCTGCTGTTCATGTTCTTTCTTGAGCTTTTCAAGTTGTTCCTATCAACAATTTAAACGTTTTTTAAAGTTATAATAATGATGCAACAATAACTTTCGTACAAACAAGAATATAGCATGGTCTGTTTTCATTCCAGGTCATTACAAAAAGAATCTACTAATACAATACTCATTCCAATAAACGTAAGAAAGCGAGTGAAAATCAATTACTGTAAAAATACACGTAACAATCGCTTTAAAGTTGACTACAATTGCGAAGCACGTTGCGAATCATTGCTACCTTTCAAACAATGCCTGGTAGCGTGATTGTGGCATTGTGGGCGGGCTATAAGTTTTGACTGTTGTTTAGTTGAGCTAAAAAAAAAAAAAAATCCGTGTTTCAGCTGAGATCGGACAACTTTAAACAAAACAACCATAGGTTGTTAATTTGAGGCCCGTAACGGGCCTCGAAATTAGTAGCCTAACACTATGGAAAGGCGCATTTCTTTCGTAGATGGAGACTTGGACAGTGACGTAGAATTATTTTAAAGTGGGCAGCAACAATATTTGCATGTGTGAGCAAATGAAGGAAAATTAGCTACAACAATTTGATGGTGCATGGTGCCGATGCGAATTGTTTCTAAGGTGATAGAAACAATCACGGTGATTACCTTGCAGCAGGGGGTAGCTTCAGTACCGTAGCTGAGAATTCTGAGGCCCCGCTGCAAGAAGAAATGTGGGGCCTCTACAGAGGCGGACTGGCGAGTCAAGAGGCCAGTCGGGAAGGTGACTCCCAGGGGCCACTTTTTTTTACAACTTATTATGGGAGAGCCAGGGACGTAGCGAAGTCCATTTGACTTTGGTTGGGGCGGGGGGGTTGTATAGACAGTTAAAATGTGTGAAATCACGCATTGCAGCTAGGGGGTCTGGGGGAGCGCTGTGAGCTCCCGTGCGGGGCCGGAAGCTGACGGAATTTTAGGAATTCTGAGGCCTTTCCTGGCTTCAAAAGATACGTCTTAGACATTTCTTAGGGCGCCACAAAAATAAAAGACAGTAAGGAAACAGTAGGGTAATGAACAGTAGAGAAAGACCTTTTTTTTAAAAAAAAAAACCCTCCCATGCCTTAAATTTATTTTTGGTGGCTTTAGAAGAATGCTGGACACCAAAGACTCTAATCTAAGAACTAATTTTTTTTATTATGAAAAGCAAGTGATTTAACCCTAGTGATTACCTAATAGGTCCATTGTTATGTGTTAGCAAACTGCAGGTATCCTATTTCGGCGTTTCGTGGGGAGGGATTTTTCAACAGCAGTGTTTGATGCAAATAATAAAGCGCGGAACCAGAACAAAGTTTGGGGGGAGGGAGGATTCGCCGGTTGTTTTTTCAGTTTTTTTTTTAACTTAATTTTTGTCTTAGTTTAGCTACACTTTTCCGGACAATTTCGGCAATTTTTGCGAGTTAACATGGAGGGGGCCACAGGCCCTTCGGCTTCATTGTCCTCGGCACCTTTCTTTGATCTGCCCTCGACAATAATTGAATCTCAATTTCTACATTTTAAAACATGGAAATAGGACTTAAGCTTAGTTAAGGGCATGAACTCGTTAGAAGTAAAGGAAAGACAAAATTGAAAATTTAAGCCCACTTTCAGCGAAAGTGGTCACGGTGTCAAGGTGCTAGGTGAGGCTTTAATATTTGTTAGATTTTGGTCATGTGTTTATGTGTCATGTGTTATGGTGTATTTTTGCTGATATGCTTTACTTCGCATTTTACCTAATTGTGGGAAACACACATGACGATAATCTGATACAGATCATCAGTACCGTAGCCGAGAATTTTGGGGCCCCCCTGCAAGAAAAAATGTGGGTCCCCTATGCTAATGCGAAGTGAATTCAGAAAATTTCGGCATGGTATCGGTACCAGCAATTTGTTACTATAGCCTATTTAATTACCTTATTCATGAATTATACAAAGACAATTTTAAAATTTGGCTCGTTTTTTTTAATTTTTTTTCCGGTGGGAAGGGGGCGAGTAAAGCGAATTTTTTTCTCGGCCTTGCACTACTTTAAATTTGAGTTGCTCCAACACAATTTAAATCAAAGGAATACTGCATGAATCCAAGAATTTATGGATGACTTGATGACATGAATTGCAAATTTGAATTGCAAGTGAATTCCGAATTGGAAAAAAAATTCAGTTTCATCTTGCTACAGGCACTCTACAACTGCACGGTTTATTTAGCCAACCATCCACTCACGGGTAGCATTTCGACAGAAACGAGCAAAATTGTTCATCATTGTTCAACATAAACAATAATTTCGTTATTTTCTTTCTTATGTTGCTAGTTATGGTTCGTAAGAAATAAGGACACAAATTGTTATTTTTTAAAGTTTTGCTGGCCATTTGTCTCATCAAGACATAATTTTTGCGAGACTCATAAGAGGAATCAGCTGGCGTTGCAGTCAGATTGGCTGGCCGCTTCGTTTTGGAGGGAATAGAATGGGGTCGGCATTTTGTTATAATGCGTACTAATAAAAATAACTACTGACAACTAAATGAATATATGTGGGGCTTTGATCGGGATTTTGAGTGGGTATTCTGTTTGGTTCGAGATAATGACATGTGTGTTTAAACGTTTTGAAAAATGCGATAATTAAAAACTGAAATATTTCTTATGCAAGTTCGGAAATTTGGGGCCCTCTTTTGAGCGGGGCCCCCCGCCTTGCGGGGGCTGCGGGGGCTACACCTACGGCCCTGCAGATCATTCTCAACGAGGTTTCTCTGCAGCTTGAAATAGTAAGGAGTAGGAAAAATTCAGGGCTTACCTTCCTAAGCTGAGATTGTCTAAGTGTCAGTCATATAGCTGGCTACAGAAGTATTAGTTTTACCACCGAGTTCTTTTGACCGGGCGCAGAATGGACTTAACCAAATTCTTCCTAACCGAGATGGCATTCCGTTCCTCTCCCGACCTTCGTCGTTTCAATGCATATTGAAGATCTGTCATCGGTTCGCTCATTTCCGTGACAGAAGAAACGTCCTCGTCACTTTCACTTTCGACCTCCATGACTAACAGTAACCGAATAATCCGTGCGTTAATGTCTTGTCATTTAATGCAATCACTCCATACAAAATACATACGTACACTATATAACTTCAAGAAAAACGGCTTCCGTGCAATACGCAGGCACAGCTGCTCGTTCATTCATTCATTAATCGTTATGACGCGAGAACCGTATCTAGTAAACAGCGGCCTTCTGCTGTTGAAACTCGAAATTTCTGCGTCGTATTTGGAGGACAAAAAGGGCTTACCAAAACCTACGTTGCTTGCAAACTGAGAAGGGTTAACCTAGTAGGTAGAGCCAAAGGCATGAAACTTAGCAAGAATAAATAAAAGAGCAACCGAGTATTACAAAAAATGAAATATTTAAAATAATACACTGAATTTCCTTTTTAACTTATTCATTTCTACTGAGAGGCCACTTGGGCGAGAGGCCAGTCGGGAATTCCCGACCCCCCGACCTTGCCCGTCCGCCTCTGGGCCTCTATATTATTACGGGCTGAACTAAGAAAATTTCGATATGGTGTCGGTACCAGCAATTTGTTATAAACTACATTATTACCATTTTTTCATGAATTATACATTTTTTAAATTTTTATTTTGCTCGGTATTCTTAATTTTGTCTTTTTACGGGGCGGTACGGGAGGGGGGAGTAAAGGTAAGCTTTTTTTGGCGTCGCATTACTTTAAATTTGAGTTGCTCCAAAATATTTTAAATCAAAGGACTAATGCGTGACATTTGACATGAATTGCAAATTTGAACTGCAAATGATTAGCGAATTTGAATAGAAAAAAAAAAAAAACATCAGTTTCATCTTACTACAGGCACTCCACAACTGCACGGTTTATCGAGCCGACCATCCACCCACGCGTATAGCGTTTTGACAGGAATGAGAAACCTCCGTAGTCCGGTACGATTGGCTCAAATTTGTTAATCATTGTTCAAAATGAACAATAATTCCGTTAATTTTTTTTCTTTTTTGTGTTGCTATTATGGTTCGTAGAAACTAAGGACACAAATTATTTATTTTAGTTTTGTTGGCCATCTATCTCATCAAGACTTAATTTTGTGATGATTCGTAAGAGGAATTAGCTACATTCAACATGGCTGGCCGGCATAATGAAAGAGAGAGAGTCAATCGCTTCGTTTTGTAGGGAAAAGAATGGGGGTGGGCACTTTGTTTTAATGCGTACTAATTAAAACAACTGCTAGCAAGTGAATGAATACATGTAGGTTTAGAATGGGGTTTTGAGTGTGTTTTGTTTGCTTCGCGTTAACAGCTTGTGCGTCTAATCGTTTTTAAAATATGATGATTAAAAATTGAAATTTTTCTAATGCATGTTCGGAAATCTGGGGCCCTCGTTTGAGCGGGGCCCCCTGCCTTGCGAGGGCTGCGGGGCTACACCTACGGCCCTGGGCAGCATGCGTACTGAATGCTTACTTTTTCAGTGAAACGGTTTTTTAGCATTCAGTAAAACACAAGTATGCGTCTTTTCTGAGTCTGGGTGTACTAATGAAATCCAAACACCGGAAGAGGCTATCCGGTGACAATCACAGAGACTAACTTGCAGTAGGGGGCCGGTGGGGGGAAGGGGGAAAGGGAGCAGAAAATGAGCAGAAGAGGCCGAGGGGAAGAGGAGAGGCGAGTAAAATTTATGGATCAGTCTACAAATGAATTAAATATTGCATACGTGATTTACTTTCCTAAGAAAAAATTACTTCAAATAAAACACAAGTACGCGTCTTTACTGGGTCTGCGCCAAAATCTCGGTGGAAATGTCCCGTTAATGTTGTTCCTATGGGAGGGTATGGCAAGGGAGGGAAAACCAAACACCGGGATTAAAGAAATATTCCAAACGCGGCTGACTTTCTTAAGACCAAACATAGGGACAGGCTATGACCGGCAGACAATCATAGAGATTAACTTGCAGTAAGGGGCTGGGGGAAGGGAGGGAGGGCGGCAGAAAAGGAGGGGAAGAGGAGGGGCGAGTAAAACTGATGGATCAGTCTACTAATGAATGAAATATTGCATACGTGATTTACTTTCTAAGAAGACCAAACACCAGGGGAAGCTAAGACTGGGAGACTCAATCTACAGTGCAGCATGCACGGGTCCTGCTAGTGACCATTAGAACGTAACGATATATAGGTGTGATAACATTCTACACCAGCTTGGATTATACAGGCAAATTTTTTAACGTAGCAATGGTGGTTTGAAAGAAAATTCAAAAAGAAGTTTAACTTAGCATTACAACAAGGGTATCAGCTAACTAAACCAAATACAATAGCAAGCATTCTGCCTGACAGGACTGCTTGATACTGTTGCACCGTTATTTAAGTTGCTTAAAGTACCATCTAAGCTGTATACGTAAGCGGAAATGGGATATAGCCACTTCTCTGCCAGACTGGCTGATCAGGATATTGAGAGACTACCAAGCTTCTTCAGCAGATATAGGATCCAATTATGGCTCTTTCAGTCGTGCCCAGTTAGAAAACCTGAGGTTGTCCTTCCTGTTACCGTACTAACCTGGTGCTTTTCATGGGCAGTTAAAAAGAAGATGACGACAAGATTTCCACGTTAGGCCTTATTTGTTTATCCACACGTTAAGTAACGCAATAAGCTGTAATAATATATAAACGGAATTACAGGGTTCAGACAATTTTTTAATTCTCAATTTCCCTGGCTTTTCCAGGTGCATTCACTGGCAATTTCCAGGTGTTCACAAGATGTTTAGTTACGGAAACAGGCAGTAGCTAATGTTTTTATTATTAATTATATGAAAATAATCCCACATCCCAAAAAACAGATGTTTAGAAACTAGTCCAGACAGGACTAAACGCATTTTCATCACAGATATTGGTACTAGTCTGCGATTTGGTTTATTGAATTTATATCTAAAATACTGGAACATATTAAAGCACAAATTAAAATATTTATTACTAGCCTAGGATTTGTTTCTGATCTGCTCATTCAATGAAACTTACAGATCAGACAGAAAGGCATTTTTCCCTGTCTTGTCCCTGCTTTACAAAAAAATTTCTTGTTTTCCCTGAAATTTCCCTGAGAGTGTTGTTCCTTTTTCAGTTTCCGTGAGATTTCCAGGTTTTCCAGGTTTTGTCTGAACCCTGAATTATATTATAAGCTATTTGCCAATTTCGCATGGTGAATGGACAAGCTATTTAGACCTACGCCATGAAATGGACCTTTAGTTTACATAACAAAGCATTAGGTAATGTCTGATGATGGAAGATACTGAATCTATACATTAACTCCAAGAAAACAATTTAATTTAAATAACATGCTAGTACCAAATCTGGATATGAAATGAAAATACTGCATAAATATTTATAATTATTTTGTTAATAATTAGTTAGATTTGACAATTCTAGTCAGAATATCTGATCATTCCCACACCAACGCACAATACATACATCTGCAAACTTTCACATTTAGCTCGAAGAAAACAAAACGAAACGAAACGAACACGAAACGAGATACAGTGCACCAACTAACATGAAACCACTTTATAACAATACTATCATTTGTACCCGGCTACACTCAGGTTTTGTTACGGCTGGGGTTTTGTTTCGCCCCTTGTAGGTTCAGTTAATGCATAATCATATGCTTAATAGTAACAGACGCATTCCCCCCCCCCCACCCACCTTCTCAATCTCTTTATTTTCTAAAATACAGGGCAAAACAAACGCACTGACCCAAAGACCAGAGCTAACAGACACACTGTCTCATACACGGGCATTTCCCGTTCAGGGCCCCCACCCCCCCACTCCTAGTTTCGGCTTGAGTGATTCGTACCTTGTGAAAAATAACTGTCCTTCGTGCATGACGTCATTTAAGACTTGCCGCTACGCTGACCACACAGAGCAAATTGTTAGTCAAGGCAACAATGTGCCAATTTCAACTCTGGCCAAAGAATTGACACGCTCGCCCGTTTTCATTGGTAGGGGTTGGGGTTCTTGTCGTTGTTTTTCTGCTTTGGGGGTTCTTATCATAGTTTTTGCTATAATTTAATATTTAAGATTGAAAGGGCATTTAGAAATACAATGCTACGTCAGGTTTATCGTTAAAAAAGTTTTTTTGCCATGCATTGTCGCCTGAAGACCCTGAAAAATAGCATTGGTATAACAGGTTTATTGTTGTAAGGGTATTGTAATAATGGTGTTTAACTGTAACATATTTTAATATAAAAAATAAAACAAACAAATACAGATATAAAACATACAAATAATGAAAAGGTTACATAAACATCAATAACTGTTTTTTTTTTTTAATATAAATTAGGGAGTCCTAGGGAGATACTCTGATCATTTTCATAACAACACACGGTATTTACATCTAACTAATGCACTTTAGGCACAGAAAACAAAACTGACCGCACGAACTATACTTTGTTCCACATTATGTTTTCAGAAAACTGACTGTATGATGCCACATTTTCTTCCACTACGAGTGCAAAAAATCCGTAAACATCCCATTCGTAAACTCTAACAGTAACTTTGTAGAGTCTCCAAGTGTGATAACCACAGGTTTTGCACTCTTAGTACAAGAAATGAGTCGTCATCCAGTCAGTTTTCTGAAAACATAATGTGGAACAAACTATAGCAGACGTGCCAGTAAATTGACGTTAGTAACAAAAAGCGTTAACAATATATGTCCAAAAATGTTTATAAACACATTATTAATAATAAAAAGTAGATATTAGAAGTTTTGGAGTGGGTCGGAGGATGATTTTTCTACGTTTTTGTGCATTTTTTTCATAACTAATTGCGTTTTTTCTGAAATGTAGGTAATTTTTCCGTGTCTGCTTGTCTTCGAGGAGCCTGTAGCCCCCCAGCCCCTCCCTTGGATCCGCCCCAAGGAATTGAAAATTTCGAAAATATCACACTTTAGGCCCATTTTTGCAACTTGGCTTATGGCAATTTGGCCTATAGTAAAAGGTGCGGTACCAACTGTATTAATTTTTAGACGCAATTGACAGTCGTGGCTTTCTCGCTACAATTTGTCACTTGTTAAAGCCAGCTTCTGTAATTCAAGACTTCTGTAATACAAGCTGTTATTGATTTTCATGGCGTAGGTCTAAATAGCTTGTCCATTCACCATGCAAAATTGGCAAGTAGCTTATAATATAATTCCTTTTGGCATATTTATTACTGCGTATTGTGTTACTTAACGTGTGGATAAACAAATAAGGCCTAACATGGAAATCCTGTCGCCATCTTCATTTTAACTGCCAATGAAAATCACCAGGTTAGTACGGTAACCGGAAGGACAACTAGCATTAGTACTGATATGTTCATAAATTGTTCACAATGTTCACAGATGACGTTCTCTCATTACAGTACGTTAAAATTCTGATTTTATATATCATGTAAAAATGCAAAAATGTCAATGCATTCGAAAAGTGAGGGCATATTCCAACATATACACCGAACAGACTTGGTAATTCTAACGAATATTTGTAGGATAATTGAATTTTTCAAATTAATTGTGATGAACTTACGTTTACTAAGTTATTTTGTTTTACAGCGAACACTTAAACTTCTCTAGTTTAACATATTGGTCTTTCCAGTACACATATTTCATTCATTTCACTTTTCAGCTCCACTGCTGGTAATCTCAGATCCACTTATGATTCTCATTTCAACATTTTCAACTGAACTATTATAGTATGGTACGGAGAAGTGTGTTGGATTATGAATCATAGGTTTGTCATATACTTCACGGAATAAATTTTATTTAGTAAGCCTGCAAAAACAGTTAATTTATTCGGCAAATTATTGTTTCTTCTTTTATTCATACTCTTCCCTACGCTATGTGCAGTAGTAGAACTTTTGATGTAGAAACCTGCAATTACAGAATTCTACACAGCGAAGTCTAAGCAATATCCTCCATACAAACATTCATCAGACAGCTTGTCGTCGCTGCAGCTGAAACCCTATTTGCTTTCCTGTGTCATGTGTGGACAAAACTCTACACATGCTAGTACCACTCTAGTAGAGTTTGCACGGAACTTATTTCTTCACACATATTTCTACTCAGTAAAACCATTGACAATCATCCAGAAACTAGGTTGATTTAGAATTTATTACATTTCATATTTTAATTAATATTTTCTTCCTAACTAAAAGGTACAATATTTATCAGTACGTATGTACGTAAACAACAGGGAAAGCGGCGGAGATTGGGATTTAAGTTTCACATAAACACTGAAATCTAATATTTGTAAAATTTCAAATACTAAGAAACCTACTTTTTGTTCTTGTTCCATTGAAATGACTCTCTTTTTCTCTTCTTCAAGAGCTTCCTGCTTCAATCTTGCTTCTGCTTCAGCGGTTTCTTTAGCCCTACGGGTAGCTACAATATCCATTATGAACAAAATTGTCGTAAAAGGTCACTGAAGTGTGGAATACAAAACGGGGTTTTTCTTTCATGCTTTAAAACACAGCAAAACATGATTAAATAAAATGATACCGGTACATCATGTCTGATGTATGAAAGAAGTTGTTTTAAGAAAGAAGCAAACTACGAGAAAGAACTAATTTGGACGTCGTCTAACTGGGAGTTAAAAAGACAACGCAACACTTTTAGTAAGCAAACACCTTTCCTCATCTTAGAGAATAGCATTACATTCTTTACCTTCTATTAATAGAACACCTTCAACAAATAGAAATTATAGTATATTCTTTACCTTAAACGGGACGGAAAGCCAATGGCTCGAAATTGGTTAACGAAATACGGATGCAAACCTATTTACGTTACCTTTTGGACTCATATGTCAAACTGCCTGAGCGGGGAATCGAACCCACGACCTCTGAAATCAAAGGCCAAGGTCCT
>JAHWFP010185026.1:0-14072 GCA_023313725.1 Lithobius niger | reverse complement strand
AATAGGCCGTGTCAATCTGGCTTAGCGGTAGGACCTTGGCCTTTGATTTCAGAGGTCGTGGGTTCGATTCCCCGCTCAGGCAGTTTGACATATAAGACCAAAAGGCAACGTAAATAGGTTTGCATCCGTATTTCGTTATTCTTTACCTTCTATTTGTTTTTCCTTTTCAGATAGCAAAGTATCTGCAGATAAAATTGTTTCCCTTTCACTCTGCTTGCTCTTAATAAAGTCGTTGTAAACAAAATCTGCCTATGGATATAAAAGAGAGAGAGACAAAATTAGGGAAGTTCAACCTCGGAAAAATATGTATAATGAAACTAACGTTGCAGTATGGCCAGTCCCACTAAGGATTGATACATCATAAAAAAAAACACACAAAAAAAACAGCAAAAGTCTTCACTCACCGAGCGTAAACTTGAATTTTCAGTGAATAATAAAGATTCTCGCCAGGAGAATCTAAGTTCTCTGAGTCAAATCCGACGAAACTGTGTTACAAGACTGGGATCCCTATGCCTACGGCACGTTTTACCTCATTAATGCAGTCATTTATGCAAAATATTGCGTCACTTCCGCCACTATCCCACTTCCCTCTGCCCTGCTCGAGTCCACTCACTTTTTTCTTGCTGTGAAAGCACGATTCCATGCAGGGAGGCGGGCGGGCCGTGTTTTGTAACACAGTTTCGTCGGATTCGACTCAGAGAACTTAGATTCTCCTGGCGAGAACAAGTTCTCTGGGAGAATCTTCATTTCTCCATCGCAGAATCCTCCTCACTGTGTTACAAGATTGGGATAGATTAGGAAGCAGTGCACACCTCGGAATCGCTCCGAATATGGCTGTGGTGACCTTGGTCCCACTTGGTAATCATCCAGTACCTGCACCCCAGACCAGCCAGGGATCCTACTTATCCGCCACCTCGGCGTCCAAGTAAGGGTCCCAGAGGAGGACCCCTGCGCTCCGCAAGGGAAACGGTCCCTCCCTGGCACAGGCCACCAGCCGGACGAACCAGGCTGCACACTGCCAGTCCGGTGTCACCAGTACTGCCCCTAGAACACTCGATGTGTTACAAGATTGGGATAGTCCACGATGAGCTTGTCTCTTCAATGTCCAACTAAAGGACACGGGGGAAAAAAAGTACGGAAAGAAATGGGCCCCAGTTCACGCTGAACGCCTCCACAAACTCTGCCCCTGGGCAGCGTCTCCACGACCCAAATCGCTCCAATTGGGTCGTTGCCTCCGACGCGAACACGTCCATGTCTGGCGTCCCAAACCACCTACAAATCTTCTGGAACGCCGCAGTACACAATCGGAAGTCAAATCTGTCCCAGAATTCTCAAGACAGACCATCCGCTGTCACATTCAACTTCCCCGGCACAAATGCCGGCTGTACCACACAATCCAACTGACTTCCACGCTGCTCACGGCTAGGGACCATGGCATGAAGCATCTGCGACTTCGTCACCCCTTGATGATTCACATACGACACGGCCACCACGTTACCCGAAAAGGATTACTACGACCCGTCCCCTGACCAGGTCTCCTAAAACGTCTAGCGCTTCCAGCATAGCCAATAATACACTCGCATTTATAGGCAAGGCAGCCTCCCTGGGGTGCCACCTTCCCTGCGGCCGCTCCCCAGCCCATGTCCGTTACCACCACTACTGCAGCCTCCACAGAGACCCAGGATTTTGCCACCACCGGGTGACTCGGAGCCTTCGCCCACCAGTGCAAATCCTCGCAAGACCCTTGCGAGAGGCCTTCTCCGTGCACCCCCGCACGACACCAGGTCGTGTTGCCACCAACACGTGTGCAACTTGCCTACCTCCACAACACACAACAAACATTCCGCCAGGCCCAACAACCCTTGAAACTCTGCAACAACCGTGACCGGGTTCCGTCGCAGTACCGCAATCAATCGTACCATACGAGCCTGTTTTCAGTTGGCCGCACAAAACGGCCTGACTTTAGATCCATCATCATACCCAAAAATTCCAAAGCCTGCGACGGTACCAGAACACTCCTACCGTAATTCACGAAAAAACCTAACTTCCGCAAGGTTTCCAATACTCTCCGCACATCATGCGGCACACCTGCTGCAGATGGGCCTACCACTGCAAAATCACCCAAGTAAACGAAAACCAACACCCCGGCCCGGTGCAAGAAGCGCCTCACCACTGACAGAAGTTTCATAAAGTAACCGGGGCCAAAGCCAAACCAAACGGCATCACACAAAAGCGGTACACACAACTCCGTTAGGAAAACATTAACAATCGTCGTGCACTGTCCTTTATTGCCACTGCATAATAAGCTTGAGACAGATCGATGGTTGCCATCTACCACCCTGGCTGTAAATGCTCCACTACCCTCGGTAGTGTATCAAAGCAGCAATTTCTCACCACAACAAACTCATTCAAGCCTTTCAGATTCAAAATTATCCTGATCGCCCGTCTGGCTTTGACAATGAAAAACCGGGGAAACAAATCCTACATTCCCGTTTTTCACCCCCTCAATTACACATTGAGCTAACATCTCGCTCAATTTTTGGGGCAATATCGTTCGCATCGTCAAATAACGGAGGTCTCGCCGAAACCGCCCTCAGTGGTGGCGTATTTCCCAACTGTAGACCCGCTCCGTCTACAATTTTCAACACCGCCGGCGACGCCCCAATGGCCACCCACTCTGCACGACGGCCCCTCAAACTTCCAGCACGCCATGTGCTCATCATTTCTAAGCTCCGTTCCAGTTTTTCGTCTACAACTAACCCAACCGCCCACACAACAAAATCACCTATGCACGCTCGGTAGGGTCGATGCACGCCACGCGTACCGCATCGCCCAAAAAAAAAATTTAAAACCGAGCCAAACGCATGCTTTTCCACCACCAACAACTACTGTTTTCCACTTGCGGATTCCGTCGGTTCGGTCATTTACCGACTCCGACAATGGGTTTCACATCTGAACTCCCAAACTCACGTCTGTTTCACTATCGTTACTCTCCAATTTCGGCTACACAAACCAAAAATAAACACTACGAACCTGACAATCCGTACTAAACCACTGCCGCCACGTTCTCAAGCAATTATATCCACGTGTGGACGTACTTGGCCGGCTTAACAAGCCGCCACGTGGTTCGTCCTCGCCAAATCTGCCGACACCACGCAGGCCGCCATCTTAATACTCTCCAACCAGCCTCGATAGAAAAAACTCACCACCAACCGTGTAGCCTCGTAGCCACACTGCTTGCCTGGAAAGATGACGCACTCCAGTTCAACTGTGAAACCGATCGTTCGAGACAAATTCCTATTAGTAATTCAACAATCTTAGCTCCAGAATGTCTGACTGCACGCACCAGCGGCAAGAAAAAGAGTGAGTGGACGCGAGCAGGGCAGGGGGAAGTAGGATAGAGGCGGAAGTGACGCAATATTTTGCATAAATGACTGCATTAATGAGGTAAAAACCCGCCGTAGGCATAGGGAAGGATCTCAATCTTGTAACACAGTGAGGAGGATTCTGCGATGGAGAATTTATAATCTTGTAGAAAACACAGTCCTGCACAAGTCGTTCACCTTCTTCAGAAGTAAAGGGGTAGCACTAAAACGTCACATGATCACATCGTTGGTTGAAATACTGAAATTCAAAAAATTGCGCTGTCAACCACTGATCTATACCGGGTGTTTATTCTGATATACCAGGGATTTTTATCTTTGTTCATGCTGATGGTTTACCATCATGAAGACATATAAAAATCCCCGGTGTATCAGCATGACCACCCGGTGTATCACCCAGGTATATCACCCAGTTGACCCCTGACTTTTGGGAGACCCGGTGTATTTCTGCTCTATTGCGCAAGCCACTTCTTATCCAACTTGGTAGCCAAATCTGGTCGAAGAAGCCTGTAAATGTTCAGAAAGGATGGGGCCTGAATGTTCAACTGAGGAATATGATTCTTTCTTAACAGGTTAATTGCCAGTGATTCTAAGGCTCTTTAAATGGGCGACCATCGGGCAGTTTGAATGAAGCAACACAGATAATTTATCCCAATCTATTGAGTGATCTTCGTTGTGGAGGATGGGAGTGATTTTTGTTTCTGGCCCCCTGCATTCCGAATATTGACAGGCTTGTTCGACCAGATTTGGCCACCAAGTTGGACAAGAAGTGGCTCGTGCAATAGAGCAGAAACATATAACTAACAGAACCATATAACTAACTAGTGGTTAATAGTAAGGCTGTACAGATGCAGATACCATATCGGTAAATCTGCAGATATCCAATGTATCGGAATCGGATCGGAATCGGTATTTCTTAAAGATTCCTTTGCAGATACCACACTTCACCTTTGATGATGTAGCGTTTCATGTTTCCTGCCTGCTGTCTGCCACAGTTCTGGAAATTGAAGTACAACACAAAAGTTTTATCCTGAATAAAATCATTATCTGCATCGAGAACTTTGTATTCCCCGCCTTCAGACGGTCACGATTCCAAAAATAACAGTGCAACACGAAGTCTCGTCTTGAATTAAATCAGTATCGGTATCGGATCGGTATCTGCATCGGATCGGTAGAAGTGGTATCGGTACAGCCTTAGTTAATAGCGCAATTTTCGAATATCAACTCTACTTCAACCAACGATGCGATCAAGTAACACTTTAGTGCTTCCCCTTTACTTCTGAAGAAGGTGAACGACTTACACAAAATTTCTACACGACTGTAATTTTTTATTCACCGAAAATTCAAGTTCAAACTCAGTGAATGAAGAGTGAAGACTTGTGGTTTTTGTGTATAATTTTTATGTCTCATAACATCCACACTAAACACCGATCGCCAGTTTTTTTCCAAGGTATTGATAATTATGGTTGCTAAAAGGATTACTAAAGGAGAAGGTATTACGGCACCAAGGAGAGGGCTTTACGGCAACGTCAGTCATTTAATGATGTGGACACAATGGAAGGCCAGGCAATGATTTAAGGTTTAGCATGACCTTTTTACCTCCATTGCGGCCAAAGAAATGCGTGTCAAGAGATTCTAGTCAATGACTGTTAGGGTAAAAGAATCTGTGTTAGTCCCGCGACATTTGAATTAAGCGGAACTTGTTGCATGATCATTTTTCCCTAAAAAATAAGAGAAAGCAGGTAGGATCAATTATTGTTTCTTTGTTGTAAATCCTGTATATAAGTTGAGATGTCTTTAATATCTTTGTGCAGCCAGGACTGGAAGATCAAGGCCTTCAACAGTTGGGCACACAGACTTTGTGACCGAAACTTTGAGTGACGAGTCCGAAGGGCTGCATTGGATGCTCTCCAATCAGTGTAGCAATCAGCAATCAGTGCAATGCAGTGTGGATTCCACACACTACTTGAGTATTCAAGAATGGCACTGACCAAAGACTCCGCCATGGAAGCATCGTAAAGGACTCAGTAGGAGTATTGCAAATATCTAGGAGCCCAGTTAGAAATAATTAAGACGTGATCTTTCCAGGAGAGTTTTCCGTCAAGTATAGCAATGAGGCATTTCATGCTAAATAGCCTGCTTATCCGAGTTAGACTGCACAGAAACAGGTAGATCGTTTATAACAAGGCTAAAGAGGAGAGAACCAACATTGGATCCCTGCGGCAGATGGCACGTAACTTTTGTGATAGCCGAGAGCTGGCCGAGTTGGGTGTGGTCCCTTAGTAGCTCAGAGGTTCAATCAACCATCTGTTTGGAAAGATCAATGCTTTCCAACTTATACATAAGAAGCCCATGGTCCACAGGGTCGAAGGCTTTGTCTAAAGTAAGTGGAGATCAGACCAACTTGGCCCTCTTGTTCCATTCCGGGACAGATGTATTCAACAAGTTCAACCAAGACTAACTTACACAAGGCACCCTGTCAGAACTGGACAGCCTTCGAGAGCGCAATCATGCTCAGCAGGGAAAGCATGGATATTAATTATGACGATGTGTTGCCGCAATTTGCAAATGAGTTCCCGCAGGTAAGAGAGATTGGCCTTCAGTTAGGCACGAGAGATTTGTTTCCGCTTCTGCGTATGGGGGTGATGACAGCCCTTTTGCAAGAGAGAGAGACAATTTTTCTAGGTAATTCCCATCAGAAATTAGAAATCTTTTATATGGCACAACCGGCATAGGACAGTCCTTAGCTACGTTAAACAAGTTTAGTTATGATTGGCGGAAAGAATAGATCCCCACCTTTCAGCAAATATTAAGCATATCCATTTCAAGCTATTGGAGAGCTCACAAGAATACTTTGAACACGAAAATCACCATAACTACCCTTTTTGCTGGAGTAAATCACCCCCTCTACCTCCTCTCAGAGGATTTTTTAATCTTGTTATAATAACTATTTTTTCCAGTTACTCTTTAAATGCATCATGCTTTTCACGGAAAGTGAAAAATTCCATCAATTTTGGACCCCAAGCCACCCAACTATACGAAGTGTAATGTACATTGGGTGCACAGGGGCCACATGTGTGACGTCTTTTGACACCGTTTATTCGGTTAATCATTGACTCAGGTTTAAAAAAAAAAGAACCTTTTTTGTAGGCAATTTCATGCTCTACAATTTCGGATTAAACATATTTTATGCAGTCATTTCCGTGATATGAAGAAAAAAAAAGATTTTGGGCACATGTTTCCAAGATGGCAACATCTCAACATGCTTCTAATCCATTTATTGGCTGAATCATTGAATTTACGAAAAAAATTAATAGCTGAACATTTTTTGTAGAAAATTTAATGCTGTACATTTTTGAACGGAGCATATTTTCATGCCCAAGCAACCGGTACCGAGATATATTGAAAAAACTGTTTTCGGCCACCATGTTCTAAGATGGCGGTGTTAGCGCAACACCGACAGCTGAGGACTTTTAGTGTGTTGAACTTGAAGTCACTAAGAACATTTGTGCCAAAAATCAGCTTATGATGAATTATTCCCAATATTTGATCTAATTTGACTGGACTACTGGTAATACACTCATGTTTTACAATTACCATTCAATTTACACGCAAATAACTGTAAGCAAACATATCTCACCCATAAATCTGGGTGAAATAAAGAAATTCGATCATTCTAGAACTCTTACCATAACTCCTTTGCCCAATTGACTATCATATCTCTGCTTTAACTGTTGCATGTCTGCGTCAAACTTTCTGTAGCCACCTGGACAAGTATACGCTTGATTCGTCATCTTGCTACCAAGAATCTCTGCATACAAACCACACAATAGGTTTTCACAAAATTGTGTAGAAACATCTTCGTTTTTTGTCAATATTTCGGCATAAGCGACTTCGATGAACTCCTGTAAATAAAAGTATTAAAAAAATAAACAGATATATTGGGAAATTTATTTGAGAAAACGAGAATGTAAAGGTTTTAGTTGTATTCAAACATTTTAACAGATAGAGCTTAGTTACAATCCTGAAATTCGAAATTTCGGGCAGTTGTCTTTTCTTTCTTTCTCAGATTAGTGTATCATGTATCCTCACAAGGCCAGTCCTTAATGCCGACTGCTTGCTTCGTTTAGGATATTTGTTGTCAAGTAAACAGTCCAAACTGTCCTGATTTACACATGGGAATTTAACAGAAACAAAGTACGAGATCCAGCAAACCTATCAACCCAAGAGTCAGAGCTTTCTCCAGTCGATGTCAACGACTCCAATCACCGTATTCAGAATGGCACAAGTTCCAAAACATCCACTATAACTTTGGAGGTAGGTTTTCATCCTCAGGTGTCACGGTGTCAGGTCAGGGTTTCATCCTCTTTAGCTTTAGAAGTTTTGCTTTGGTGTCAGGGAAGTCACAGTGTGGAATGCTGTAGGAGAAGATGTCAGTGTGCCTTTCCTTGGTGTTTTTAAACGTCGCTAGTCCCTGTGTAAGACCACGGGATAGTTGCTGGTTTCCACAGTCTTTGTTTCTCCATCTGGATGTTTCGCTGTGCTTGGATTTCTGACTTATACCAAGAATTTATGGGGGATTGGGGTTATACTTATACAGTGGAAAGTAGTATTTTTAAATACGTGAGTCAACATTTAATAACAACTGCATGTGACTAGAGCTCTCAAACTTCCTTTGTTGGGAACCATATGTTGCGAAACGATAAAATTATGCATGAGAAAAGTTGTTTGTAGTGTCAACGGGATCGTTAGTCCATAACGAAGGCTGATCAAAACTAAGGGAGAATTTTTGCCACTTGTGCTGTTGTTTCCTTTGTTTCTGTGTATTTTAAAGCTATTTGAAAAACTGTAAGTTGAATGCAAGGTCACTAGTAGCACTCCCCGGCTTTTACCAGGCATATTGCCCCTGGATAGCTTGCACTCCCAGACATGCAACACTCATGTGGGTATGAGTTCTCACATACCTTAGAGTTGCTTATAATATTTACTTGCAATTAGAGCATCAGCCAGCTCATGGTGGCGCATTGGCTCACATATTGCTAACTCCAGCTGATACCAAACTCAAAGGAAGTTGAGTCAGATTACCCACTGCTCTTTTGATGCCCAGCCGGACAGAATGACAGCGTCACTGGGACGAACCGGCATCATCACAAATATATGCAAATAGCTGAACGGAAAAGAAGGCGAGTGTACACTTTCAGTACATAAAATATTTACTCCTAATTATCGAGTCCCATTAATTTTCTTCTTTGAAGCTACAATAAAAGAGACATCAAAGAAATCTGAGCAGTCCATGACAATCTGCGAAAGTTCATAAAGTTGTAGATGCAACACTGCTTACCACATCTGCTTAAGAGTGTTCAAAAATAGTCTATCGACAAAATGCAGTCGCAGTCACACACACACAGGCTTTGGCCTACTGAACAGTTCAAATTGAAGGGCAGTTTCACTTCTCGTACAGCTGGAAAACTGTACCAAAAACTGGCTAACGAAACACAATTTACGCATAACGAACAATGGTATACAATCCTTGCCAAAGTTAAAAAACAAAAATCAGTGACTTCATTTTACTGTTAAAAGAAACTTATCTAACCTAAACTTAATCTAAAAAACACTAGCCTAAACCTAGTAACTGATGAGAAAAAACTGACTCTTAAAGAAAGTAGGCTAGTTACGCCAAAAGTAGGCTAATCAAGAAAACAGTTCAATAATCACTCTTAGGTGGACAAATTCTTAACTTTGACTTACTCCCAGTAAATGAAGTCATCCGTCCAAAGAGAGGCCTGCTTTAACCGCCCAGTGCCAAAAAAACAAAAAACAAAGCCACACATGTTACTACTGGTGTAAATCCCACAATAAACTTTGCCTAAAACAATGTCAAAACCCAGAGCGAGGTCCACAAGTACTCAAAATACTCTTGAGACTATACTCTTTGAGACTATACTATACTTGAGACTATACGATACTCTTTCAGACTAACTAGCCTTCTTATCATCACAAGAAATTATTAGCACAAGAAACAAAAATTGTACATACACATGAAATGGCTAGACTCAGACTTTGCCATTCCAATATGTAACATGTAAGCACCCAGTACTACTGCCAGGGTCACTAAGACGAAAAACACAATGGACACTAGAAAATCATCACATGGGGGGGGGAGCAGACTGCTTTGGGCTCAGGGAGTATGCTTAAATAGAAAAATCCGTTGCACAAAGTTTACAACACGACAAGGGAGACTAACTAGCCTAGAAACAGGACAAACGAAAATCACCAAATCACCGAACACTCAGAGAAAATTTCAGTACATTACTTCTTCAGTGTAGCTAGAAAGCGCGAGTACACAACTGACCCAAAACATAGTTTTCCGCAAAATGTGAAACCACAAGGTTCCCCCCCCCCCCTCTTCCCCACCCAGCTTTACACGGCAACAAACAGGCTAACAAAAATCTTTAAAATCTTGACAAAAAGTTGAGGAAAATAATTCAAAAGTCAAGAACAAATTCTAGCAAATCTAAACGTAGCCGACACGTATAATGCGGTCAACAAACCAACCTTGGATCATGTATCTTCATTCAGCCTTTGATATTTGGCTAGAATAAAACTTATCGTAGGCCACCTACAGACTGATAATACCCCACAATTCAAAATTGCAATTCCCAATGCCCCTACATTTTGATCTCTTACCACCAAAACTGGATGAGGAAAGAAAAGGAGTGAGTCAATTCACTACGAGAAAGAGAAGAAAAAAATGTTGTAGCCTATCCTAAATGATAGCAGTAACTGCCATAGCGCACTGTCTACAACTCGTCTGGTATTTTAATATTCAGAAGAAAAAAACTAACAAATTTCGGATTTGTTAGTTTTTTTTTCTGAATATTAAAATACAAGACGAGTTGGAGACGGCCTTGAGGCATCATTGGTGGTCGATAATAGTTGTGCCATGCTGAAAAGATTGCCCAGAATTGTTAAAACGTAAAACAATGTCTTGGTTTCTTTCGGCATGTCTGTGTCATCAATGTCACACTTCAGGCTATCTCTGCTGCAAAGCGAATGGTTTAAAATATTAAAAAAAAACAGTGTTAATAATGCAAACAATGCTAAAGCATAAAGAACAGGATACAAGATTTAATTAAACAGATTAAATATATAAATACAAATTACTGTACTAAATATATCACTGTATACATTAGAGTTTTTTTTAACAGTTAGTATACAGTTTTTTTTTTTGTATACATTGGAGAGGAACTTGACTTGAGCAATGCAGCTGGAGGATAACTGTTATCCCAACAAGAAAGTATATTATGTATTCAGTAGAGCGGATGTAGAAACATGATTCAACATGAAGGACAACAGGCTTTATCATTATCGTATTTTACACATAAAAACTGACATGAAGCATTATAATGCACTGATGAAACGCTTAATTTTTTTCTACTTACGAGTAAAGTGTTGGCATAGGCTCCCATCTCATCGAACACTACATTGTTGCGAAAGTACTCCATGGCCACATCATATGCCACTTTGTGAGCTATTGCTAAATCGTCATGCAATACGGGTAGGTCAATCTGCATCATTTGATCTTGATAGAACTTGAGGCTTTCTTCATGTAACCGCCGATTCTCTTTTTCAGCTACAAGAGTGACAGCTGATTCTATGCAAGGCACTGCACCATTGTTTATACATTCTGTGTATTGCTCCGTTAAGCAAAGAAACACTGAAAAAAAGTATTTGTTTTAAGTGTTTGTAATAAATTATACATGACATATAGAATACATACACAGTGGCGGCCGATGCTCGTGGGAAGGCTTGGGTATGTTCAGAGTCGGACTGGGCAGGAAAGGGCACATACACCACTTGGGGAATGACAGGGGCACCAGGGTTTTTTATCACACTTACTTCTGATTCTGTGATGGCACTTACAATTTTAGCTAGGGGGTCTGGCGAAGTGCGTGTAAGCTTCCCAAGCCGGAGCTGGGGCCGAGTTTCGGAAGCTTTTTGTCTCTTTCAATACTCCGCTATTCTTTCTGGGTTTGGAGGTAATTCTTTTACACGCATTTATATTTCAGGGAGCGCATTATTTTGGATAATTTTCATAGTTTTCATGAAGTTTTTTTTCCCATGGGTGGAATGGATGGGGATAGGGCATGGGGAGGGAGAGGTTACAAAAGGGAGCTTAAAAAAAGAAAATAAAGGAGAGGGGAAAAAAAGAAGGGAGGATCTGCACTTGAAACGAATGGTTACCAGTTGGAAAGCAATCCAAAATAAGGCACTAATTTTTGATTAGGGAGAGGAAAAAAGTACCCAAGGGGTGTCAAAACTGTGACAGCTGAAGGGTGCCTGTGCTGTGTGGCCCTACAGCCACAGTGTGAACCTGGATTTGTTGTATACATTGGTATAGATAAGGGGGAAGAGGAGGTTATTAGACTTTAAAAATGTGATTATGCTTTTTAAAGAAATGGTACCTTACTTCGCTTGAAATAATTTAATGTTGAAAGGCCGACAGTTAAGTTTTCGGAAAATACCCCAACATAGCACTTAATCGGAGATATATTTAAATACGATTTTTTTTCAAGCTTATTATAGCTGTTGTACACACTGGCTGGTTGCAAAACAACGCTTCGATGTGCTTAGCAGTCATCATGTCAGTGGCAAGCTGGTTGGCTAGACGTTAGGCAAACGAGACTAAGCTTATATTGGAAAGTGATTATTAAGTTTATATTGGAAAGTGATTGTTTGTTTGAGAGGTACACTGATACGCCAAGCACCCCCTTACTGCTTGCTTTCAACTTAGATGTGTGCATGGCAGGGAAGCTTATCGTTAGTTTAGTAACAGTTCTACTTTTTGTGGAAGCCTTGATAGCAGTCAGGAAAAGTAATGGTAGATGACAAAGATTTAAAATGAATTGTAAGGTTAATTAAAAAATAAGATAGATGATGAAGTATTAATTTTCCCTTATGATGTGCATTAAGAGTTCAGAATTCGCCTTTTGGCCAGGTTCTGCCCACCCAGAGGAACCACCATTGTGTATACACAAAAAGTAATACCATGTTTATTATGCTTTTCAAAGACACCAATCTGTGCACCACTGCCATTTTAGATTCCTCGCATAACTGAAACGAGCACATAATTTCCAAAATACCATGACTTCCAATATTTTTTTCACATCATTTTCTTCTGTTTTTCCTTTTACTGTTATCTTGTGACTGCATCCCAATACAATCTAGCACATCTATTTGTCAACAATTTCTGTCGTAGTATACAATGAAGGCTGTTGGAAATTTTATCTTGACAAGACTTTTTCCTATAAAACTGGCCCGCAGCATAAGAATACGTTGGACAGTTAGCGCTATATTTCTATGCTCATTTATGAATATTCTATAACGACAAAATTTAATTCGTTATTCTACGTCCAGCACCATCTGCAGTTCATTTCATTAAAAAAACCTAATAAATCGTATTTTGAATGGTCGCTCCAGAAATAAGGATTTATATTTTGCTAACAGATAAGAAGGAGAAAAAATAACTAGTACTTACATCTTCCATTCATATTTCGCCCATTGATCAACTTCTCGCCGCTGTTTTGAAAAATGAAATCACAAAAGAGTGCTGATTGTGCAAGAAACACCGGTGACAGCTCACTTTCACGTAGTTCTTCGAGTTTAGTAAACAGATCATCTTTTTGCACAGGACGTGGAAATACAAAGCAATGACGACTGCGAAAGGCTTTCCTGATCGCCTCTCGCGGAAGGTTGTAATCCGCTATACGCTTGCTTGAGCCTCTTTGAAGTTGCAGTACGTGTTCAAAGTACTGGTCGGCTGTTACGGAGCCTTTTCCTTCAATTTTAAGCTCCAGCATGAAATCTCGAACTGCCAGAACAAAGCGTGGAAAATATTTTGAAAATTCATCGTACGTGGCTCCTAATTCTACATCTGTATCATTTGAAATATGGCTCCGGACACGGATTCTTTCTGTTAACTCGGTTACAAAACTAAATAGGAGTTAGGGAATTATTACTACGGAAAATTTGGTTTTGTCCATGAAATCATACGCTATTGGTAAACGCAGCATTTTTAACTTCTTAATTTTTACGTTTAAATTGCTGCATTCTTCGTCAGTACCATAAACCGTGTCTTAAATGCCCATGGGCTTGTAAAATTAATATGCCTAAAATTGGGGGGTGGGCGTTAAAAACAAGTATGTATATTTTCTAAACTAATTTCTGTACAGGGAGGGAGTTTTCTATGACAGAAAAGTCAGCAATAATGCAGTCATTAGCGGACATCATCTGGATTCAATCTAGCATTAACACAATGTCTTTGTTCTCATTTATTCACAAATTTAGGTTGTTGTATGGTCTCTCCTCCTAAATCTAACATAATTCGCAAGCTAAAACTAATTTCTAACCATACAAACGATCGGTAACATGATTGATCATTGACGTGCGTGATCTGGATTCAGTCTAGCAAAAACACAATGCCTTTATTCTCATTTATTCACAAATTTAGTTTATTAGATCCTCCTCCTTCCAATATTTAACATAAGTCAAAGTTAAAACTAATTTATAATCATCGCCACCCTTCAAAATGACAACGCCATTCACAACCGGTAAGCAAATAACTTTTTTTACAAGTAGGGACGTGCGATACTCGAAAATTTCGAGCCGAGCCGAGTATGCGTTTGTACT